>JAPPVO010000059.1:96604091-96685970 GCA_030407325.1 Camellia japonica
TTATATCACATAAGCATATAGCCTCATGGTAAGCATGCTATTCATGGCAACACTCACACGCATGCAAGGATGCTAAAGCATAAAACTCACCGAGTACTCCGAGCCAAACAGAAAACCGATTAGAAATCATGCATGATCCTAATTATACAGAAATGCCTAATGCAACACATGCAATAATGCAACTATAGCAGGCTCGGCTATTCTAAACATGGATATGAATGCTACAACTATCATGTATTCAATTTGGAATTGAAATACAAATGCAGTTTGTATGATGCGCCGAGCCGGTGCGTGCAAAACAGATGAATGATGCAAACATGCTGTCATACTGTATGCTAATTGAAAATGCCCTAATCTAACCATCATAAGCGGTAAATAAAAGGGAAGAAAGACGTGGGGTGGAAGACATACATCACACTCACCCACACTTATTACAGTTTGCCCTCGCGCAGAGGGTCCGAATAATAATAATAAGTCCGAATAAAAGAATAGTACAGTCCTAAATAATATACAAATTCTTAATTAATTAACAAATTAACTAAGAAAGCTGTAAACTGGCATGCAAGCCAGGGGCTGCCTCACTATCTGATGAATGATGTATGCTGGGCTGTCCTTGGGCGAAATCCACTGGGATGCCCCGATAGCCTCTGTTTGCAATGTTCCTCGAAATGCGTGCCAGACTCCGAAAAGTTGCTGATTCTCTATTTGCTGCAACAGAGAGCAGGAAAGGGGCATAGCAATGTATTTTCACAAATATATGCATGCCTCGATCCTCGTGCACCAATCACGCATATCGATGCATGATGGCCGAGGAGTCGGATTGCACAACTCAATATAGGGTGCAATGCAGATGGAATGCTACAACAAAACCTAACTCCATCATGGGTAATCCGGAGTGTCGGTGACTTGGGAATTGAGACCCGTTCCGTCACTCGGAGTACGAAACGTGCCTCGTTTCCCGTGCCCGGCTAACTCCTATCCCGAACACGATGCAATATGCATGATATGCATGAAATGCAGCTAATTGCAATCCTAACATGCACAATGCTATGAATGAAATGCCTCGAAATGCAGTGCAGCGGGCACGCGAACCGAGGCGATGATCCTAAGCATAAAATGGCATACTCAATGCAATTGGACTTACACTAACATGAGAGAGCCTCAGCCACACTCACATAAGAGGCCGTTGGATAAAAATGAAGTGCCTCGAAATACGTGCCGCGGGCGCGCAAACCGAGGCGATGCATACAGAATGTAAAATGTCATGGAAGTGATATGTGATGAGGTTAAAAATGAGATGTCTCGAAGTGCGTGCCTGCGGGCACGCAAACCGAGAAAATGGCATACGGAATGCAAAGATGCGAAAATGGCATACGGAATGCAGAATGGACTTATACCAACATGAGAGGACCTCAGCCACTCTCACACGGGAGGCCGTCGGATAAAAATGAGAGGTGCCTCGAAATGCGTGCCACGGGCGCGCAAACCGAGGCGATAAAGCAGGAAATGACATACACGATGCAAATTGGGCTTACACTGACATGAGAGGGCCTCAGCCGCACTCACATAAGAGGCCGTGAGACAAAAATGAAGTGCCTCGAAATGCGTGCACACGGGCACGCAAACCGAGGCATGGCCCTAAGGCACAGAAATGACATGCGAATGAGATGTGACATATGGCATATGGAAAATGCCAATTTCAGCAGCTAAAATGATGCACAAATAGCCCCCGAATTATGACAAAATTACACCCGATGCCCGAAATGCGATGTAATGCACCCGAAATGGCTTACAGCCCTACTAAACATGCATAATTGACACATGAATGTAAAACAGTAGCAAGGCAGCCCCTAAAATAACATTTTTTTAGTACAAAGCAAGGCTAAACAACAACCACAAGTATGGCAAAATTAGCATGCAAAAATGGGGAAAAAGAGGGGAATTACAAAGAAAGTAGTATATACAATGCTCAAACCGAAAAAAAACAGTTCTACAACATTAAAGAGGGACCAAAAATATGCACATTTATAAGAGATGACATCTCCCAATTCAGTATGTAAATAGGCTAAACATAGCATGCAAAATAATGAGCCAACAAAGGCTATAACATGAGGTACCAAAAGCATGCATCAAACAACCTTGGAATCTTAACAAAACATGAAGAATGGGTCATTTTAAGACACTTTCTAAGCCTTATGAAGACTCAAAACAGAATCCAAGAAAGCCTAACAAAGCATGCAATTTTACGGAATTAAAGATGGTATTACATGAAGTATCAAAAGCATGCACCAAATGGCCTAAGACCCTTAACAAAACATGAAGAATGGGTCATTTTAAGACACTTTCTAAGCCTGATGAAGACTCAAAACAGAAGCAAGAAGCCTAACAAAGCATGCAATTTTACGGAATCGAAGATGGTATTACATGAAGTACCAAAAGCATGCACCAAATGGCCTAAGACCCTTAACAAAACATGACAAAAAGGCCAAAACAAGGCTCTTTCCTAGCCTGATGAAGGCTGAAATCAGAAGCTAGATAAGCTTAAAAGGCATGCAAAGTGGGGTCAAAGAGAGATATAAAGGCAAGTGTAACATGGAGATCCCAAACCAAGTTGATCCCTTCTACAATAATGTAGAGGGATACAAAATAAGCTCAATCTCAGTTAATGGCATGCTCAAAATCAGACTTCAAATAGGCTAAAGAAACCATGCAATTTTACGGTAAATTGAAAGAATTACAAAGCAAGTGCATGATAGAACCACCAAACATGGTTGAGCCCTTCTTCAATGTTGAAGAGGGGCTCAAAATAAACCCACTCACAGTTTATATCAGGCTCGAAAATGGATCACTCATAATCAAACAAAGCATGCAAAATATTGGCATAAAGAGTGATATTGAAGGAAGATCATGATAGAGGCACCAAACAAGGTTGAGTCCTTCTACAATGTTGTAGAGGGGCTCAAAATAAGCACAAAATCAGTAGGGGTCGGAGCCCAAAACAGTGAGCAAGTAGGGTAAAGAATTGAAGCAAAATTGTGCAAGAAAAAGGGAAATAGTGACTTACCCTTGAAGATCAAGCTTTGGTGCTTCTTAGCTTCAATTTGTTGCTTCTTAACCTCTGGAAAACCCTCCTTTGCTGCTGGAATAGAGGTGGTGATGATGAGGCTTAGGGTTGATGAAGGAATGAGCTAGAACCTTGAAGCTTTTTTAGTTTTTGGCTATGGAAATGGAGGCAAATGGCTAAGAGTTCTTGAGGAGAATTTTTGTAACCCTGATGAAGAAGGAGGCCAGCCCCTTAAAATGGATCAAAAAGGGTGTAAAAGGGGAGGGAAATGCACCCAAGCTTTCCCTCCCAAAATATCCCCCGGAGGACAGGGATATTTTGAAAAACAGCTGGACAGCTGTAAAGGGTCCAAAAGGAGAAAGCAGGCCGGCCAGGTACCTTTCTTGAAGGTGGCCGGCCGGCCACCCCAACTGGTCGGCCAGCCACTCTCCCTGGCCGGCCGGCCATGGCCAAAAATGAAGTCAAGAATTGCTGGCCGACCACCATACCTTGGTGTCCTCCCAGGTGTGTAGAACAAGGTTCCAAGGTTGGAATTTGGCAACTCTGAAACAGGAGTCACAACATTGAACTTGAAAGAGAGGCTCAAAAATGAAAATCACAATTACTGGCCGACCACCACTTTTTGGTGTCCTCCCATGTTCCCTCATCACAGATATGTGGTTGTGGTTGGAAGAAAATGGCCCTAGGGTGTTCAACATTAGCCCGGAAGTGAGAAAAACGGGCGCCGGCGGAGCGAAACTGGTTTTCTGAGATAATTGCTGGCCTCCCACCCTCCAGTGATCTTCCTGGTGCTAAAACAGAGGTACCTGCCAAAATTGAACAAAAACTAATGCAAAATGAATGCTCGGGGGCCAAACCGCGAGGTTCGGGGCCCGAAAACCGGCTGTAAGCACCGAAAGTGACATTCAGCCACGAAGTGGGTATCCGAGACCCCAGTGTGCCTTGTTATGATAAAACAGAGGTACCTGCCAAGAACCGGAGGAATCGGAGACGGTTGGGCGGTCCCGAACCGAGGCACACGGCCTAACGGCTCCGAAAACCGGGAACCGGGCTCCGAAATGGGCAAAATGGCCTACGGCCACGAAAAGTAGCCCACGGCCACCGAGAAATAGTCTACAGGACTACTCCCTCCCCTCAGGAAGAAAAACAGAGAAAACCGAGTCTGGTTCGCAAACCGAGACAAGGCACAGAAGAGGGTTCGGAAGTCCGGAGGCAGGGCGCACGGCCGCGACTCTGAGACTTCTGAACGAGCACAGTATGCAACATCACCGAGCGCTCAATCGGTGACGTCTGAGTCTTAAGGTCAGTCAAAAATGGGGTGTCTACAGTACCCAAAAACAAATTGGAATAAGCAACATTCAAATTGCTACAAGAGTTGAGTGAGTTTCAATTCACCCCATTTACCCCACATGGCACAGCTTTGAAAAGATTTCAACATTGGTGGACAGCCAATATGGAGGTACTCCTGGCAATACCTCCCAAAGATCTGCTAGTAGGACTAGATGTAACCACTCAAGCCAAACCTAAAAAGACTGAGACCACTGTTACAGTCTCTACTGCCCCTACTATTCCAACTCGTACTCCTGCTGTCACAAAGACTACTCTTGCTGCCTCTCCTCCTTCTCCTAGAGTCACCACGGCGGCTTCGAAGAGAGGTATGCATTTTCATTTTTTCCCTTCTCTTCTCTCTATGATGTTTATAATGCCTTGTTCATTTACTTTATGGCTTTCTTTTTTAATGCAGAAGCTTCACAAGTAGAATCTCCTCAGAGAGTTCAGGCTTTGAACCTCTTCAAAGGCAAGCAACAACAACAGAGGAAAAAAGAATTTTGCTTAATCCTGAGAAGGAGATACCTAAAACTCACTTGGAAGATGAAGAAATGGAAAAAGAGCAAGAGATACCATTGAAAAGAATGAAGAAAATGGCAGTTTCTCCCTCTGACCTTATTGGGAACTCTACTCATGAAGCACCTGCCAAAGCAGTGGAAGAGGAGGACTCCAAAGAAATCATTGTATTTCAGAGGTCTGAGAAGAGGAGACAGCAGCAAGGACTAAGGGATGAAACTGCTGCTGCTGATGCACTCCAAAGAGAAGCTGCAAGGAGGTAACAAACTGCTGAACATTATGCCCTTCGCAGTTCTCTAACCATTGCTACCACTTCTGAAACTGGTAATTTCCTTTTATGTCTCTAGTGATTTCCTTTCCCAAGTTTTCAGTAATGAAACTTAACATTGCTTTATATTTCTTATTTTGCAGCAACAGTTATTCTACATCCTCCTTAGATAAGGGTTTCTTCAGTCTTATTTGAAGTTGAAAAGACCATTACAAGCAACCTCGAAAAAGAGAAAGAAAATCGACACTAAAGTGCCTTTAAGTGTAGAGCCCATCCAGACAATACTTCCACTTCCTGGTTCTACACTTTTCATACCTTTTTGAGGCAAAGCATTCCTATATCTTTATCCTTTGGCTTAACTCCATATCTTCCTCATCTAACCTTTACCTCAGCCCAATTTACTCTCCCTACAATCCTGGCTGCTCCTTCCCCACCTGAGGAGATCACTGTTATCACTTCATCTTCAGTGATAGCTGATACTCCCAGGGAAGATATTGGTAGCTCACCAATTCTTTGTCCACCATCACTACCCAGCTCCAGTCCTTCTTCTCTTGACTTACTGGTGGCCAAGACTATAGATACTACTAGGGACACTTCATCCTCCTCTCCTATCCCTATGCAGCCATCTCTTCCTTCCACTAGAGACCTTTCTGCACCTTCAATGTCAGTGGAAGAGATGGACATTTTTTAAGCTAGGCTGGCTAGCCTTTTTGATATACCTTCTACCATTCCATCAACTAGTAATGAAGCTGAGCCATTAGTTCTGGCTGACTCTCTCTTGAAAATTTTTGAGAGCTCTTTAACCATCAGTAGGGTTTCCTTACCTCTACTGGACTTGGGCACCTATTTGGAATTGTTGACATCATTCCTAAGGATCCCATTCGCAGCCTTACAAAGACCTATCATCAAGAATGGTTTCCTCCAGTGCTTTAAGGTCATTGAGCAATCCAACACGGCTATTTCAAGTCACTTGTCCCAGACAGCAACTACCATAGATTTTTATGTCAACATCTGCCAAATTGCCAAGGCTACAGAAGAGAAGCTATTAAAAGACAGGGAATTTGTTTCCCATATACATGCTGAGGTGTCTGAATTGAAAAGACAACATTCCTCTGCTTCTCAATTTCGAACCCAGCTCTTGGAGAAGAAGGCTCAATTAGAAGAAGAGTTGTTAGCAGTTAATCTAGCTTTGGATTGAACTGCTACAAAGCTGCAAATCACCAATCAAGGGCTGGCTGATCGAAGCAAGACATGGCTACGGCCATTCAGTTGTTCCCATTCCTTAGGAGTAGAGAATCAATTGTAAGGAAACAACTGAAACATTGTACAAATTTTTAGGCCAATTTATGGCTGCATGTACTCAACTCTATATAAAATGAAATCTTTATTCATTATTTGAGTGTCTTTATGCTTCTCTTGTTTAAGATTTTTTACACTCCTTGTGTTTCCCACACAGTTGGATAATAAGGTTTCAAGTACCTACCATTAATTTTCTTAAGATACACATATCCATTCAAATTTCTCAAATGGCATGCTCCTCCAGGCAAGAATCTATGAATTTGATATGGACCTTCCCAATTAGGTGACCATTTGCCAAACTTATGGCTTTTAATTCCTATTGGAAGTATTGTCTTCCATACTAAATCACCTTCATCAAAACTAATGTGCTTAACCTTCTTATTGTAGCTCTTGGCTGTCTTTTTCTTTTGGAACAGAATATTATTTAATGTAAGAATTCGAGCTTTATCTATACTCTCTAATTCCAAAAACATGCTTTGATGGTATTGCTCAAAAACTAACTGGTCCTAGCATTTCACCCTCAAGGACTTAATGTTAATTTCTATAGCCAATACTGCATCATGTCCATATACTAAAGCATAAGGAGTTACTCCTGTACTTGATCTTGGAGAAGTTCTATAAGCCCATAATACATCCAACAACAAATTATGCCAATCCTTAGGATTGTCTTCCACAACTCTTTGTATTCCTTTTTTCAAGGACTTGTTGGATGATTCTGCTTGACCATTTGCTTGTGCATAGTAAGGGGTGGAATTAACAAGACTAATTCCAAATTCTGCTGTGAAAGACTTTACCATTTTCCATCAAATACAGTCTCATTATCTATAGTTAGGTCTGTGGGATGCCAAATCTGTGGATCAGATCTTTAATAAATCCAATAACTTCAATTTATCCACAGCTTTATATGGTTTAGCTTCAACCCGCTTATGAAGTAATATATAGCCACTAGGATGAAACAATGGTGCTTTGAAGAGGATGGATGTATTTTCCCTATCATATCCATAGCCCAACCTCTAAATGGCCAAGGCTTCATAACTACATATAAATCAGTTATTGGTACATGTCTTATCATGCCATGTTTTTGGCATGCCTGGCAACCTCTAGCATACTCTATACAATCTTTAAGGATGGTTGGCCAATAGTAGGAATGCCTTCGAAGCAACCATCTCATCTTCACACCAGACTGATGGGCACCACAAATGCCTTCATGAACTTCAGCCATGGCTGTCAATGCTTCATTCAGCCCTAGACATTCCAATAACAATCCATCTGCTCCCCTTTTGTAAAGAGCATTACATACACTATGTATTGCATAGATTGTAATTTGATATTTCTGCTGGCTTTCGAAGATGGGCCAATTAGGTACTGCATTATTGGATGCCTCCAATCTTGATCTTGTAAGTCATTATGATTGACTTCTAACACCATATTCCTTTTAGCTAAAGGTGGTATTAATTTTTGATATGTTGCTTGACTTATGTTCAATTGAGTGTCATCCATTCTTCTGAAATTTGAAGCTTTCTAAGCTACATCATTAGCTTTGTTATTCATGAACCTTGGGATATAAGTCACATTTGCTATCTAAACTGAGAAAGCAAATGTAATGCAACAACATAGTATGGCAACATGCTTACACTTTGACATTTGAAAATTCCTTTCACTTGGTTGACCACCAATTGAGAATCTCCAAATATATCAACTACATGAGCTTGTAATCCAATAAGCATTTCCAGTCTCATTATTAAAGCTTCATATTCAGCTTGATTATTGGAACAAGTAGTTTATCCACTTTGAAACCGTGCGTGGTTTATACCTCCTATGGTGACTTAATTACAACACCAATTCCAATCAGACTATTGGCCTTTGACCCGTCGAACCACATCTGCCATGGCTCAACATTGATCATACCAAGATCCATTATCTCCTGACTTTCCGTTTGACATGGATGATCTGCCAAAAAGTTAGCCAAAACTTGTCCTTTTACTGCCTTTTGGGAGATATATTCTAGATGAAACTCTGACAAGGCTAATATCCATTTGCCAATTCTTCCTCTCAACATTGGTCTAATAATATATACTTAACCAAGTCTGTGGTTGGAATTACCGAGACAATATTAGGCAAAAGATAATATCTTAATTTCACTGCTGCAAAGTACAATGCAAGGCACAACTTTTCTACAGCTGAGTATTTACATTCACAAGAATTTAAAAACCTACTAAAGTAATAAACTGCTTGCTCATTGCCTTCTTCATTGTCCTAGGCTAGGAAAGCTCCCAATGAATCCTCTGCTGCAGCAATGTATAACTTCAAAGGCTTGTCGTTCTTTGGTGGCATCAGCATTGGAGGCTTGGCTAAATAGGCTTTAATTCCTTCGAAAGCAGTTTGATGCTCCGCTGTACACACAAACTCCTTTTCATCTTTCAACTTTAATAAAGAAGAAAATACTTTAGTTTTCCCTGCAGTGTTAGAAATAAGTCTTCGAAGAAAATTAACCTAATCAGGGAACTTTTGTACTTCTTTCTTACTTGATGGAGGCTTGGCATCAATGATGGCTTTGGCTTTATTCTGATTAATCTGTATTCCCTTCTTGTGTACTACATGGCCCAAGAAGTTTCTAGCTGATACACCAAAAGCACATTTGAGAGGATTAAGCTTCGACTTGAACTTCCTCATTCTTTCGAAAGCTGCTTCCAAGTGAACCAAGTGTTCCCCCATGGACTGGGATTTTACTACAATGTCATCAATGTAACACTCTAAATATCCTCTAATGAGATCATGAAAGATAGTGCTCATTGCCCTTTGATATGTAGCCCCAACATTCTTCAGACTAAATGGCATTTTAACCCATTCGAATGTGCCAATGTTCCCAGGACATCCGAATACTGTCTTATGGACATCCCCCTCTGCAATGCAGATTTGGTTGTAGCCAGAATGTCCATCTATCATAAACAAAATCTTGTACCCTGCTGAACTGTCCACCAATAAGTGTACTATGGGCATGGGGTACTCATCTTTTGGAGTTGCTAAGTTCAGGTTTCTAAAATTGATGCATATCTTCATTTTACCATTCTTTTTAACTATAGGCACAATATTGGATAGCCATTCAACATATCTGGCTGTTCTAATAAAACCCGCCTTAAAAAGCCTAAGAATTTCCTCCTTGACCTTCTGAACCACTTCAGGACTCATCCTTCTTGGCTTCTGCTTGTATGGCTTGAAATTAGACTTCAAAGGGAGCTTATGTTCTACTAATGATCTGTCCAATCCATGCAGCTCATTCTAAGACCAAGCAAAGTGATAGGTCGTTGAACACACCAAAAATAAACACTAAACTACACCAAATTCTTTTAGAATAATGGCAACTCCAGGTATCGATCCATAGGGACAATTGTGAAATTAAACTAATTTAATTGTTAAATTCCTAAATTAATTTCGATAAAAAGATTGATTGTTCATAACCTAATTTAATAACAAATAAATTAAACTAAGGAATTAAATTATCAATAATAAATGAAATTGGGTTTACTAATTTGGAGAAAAACCTAGGGTAAAGAGTCCACCACTAGTAACGTAAAAAGGGTTTCCAATTGAAATCAATTATGCTATGGTTTGAACGGATTAATGCTTCGTAACTACAAGCTCAAAGCATTTAACAAGAAGATCATCACATTTAATGTACGAGCACGAACCATCTCAAGTAGCACAAATCGTTCACTCTAAACTAAGGTAGTGACACAACTCGTCCCTCGTAGTATGGTTCGTCCCATACCTTGAATGTGAAAGAAATAGAGAATTCTTGTATGGAAGACATTCAACAAGCATAGAAAGCCGAATACTTGAAGAAATAATGAAAATTATATAAAAGAACTTCTAAAACACCATACAATTGTTCAAACCTTTACATAATTGAAAATCAAAAAGAAAACAAAACAATTACATGGCTAGGGTTTCATCAAAACCCTAGAAAATGAGACTAGCCACTCATGGAGAAGTGGAAGAAGGTAGATGGAGAAGAAACCACCATTGGAGACATGTTTGAAGCTTCAAGTTCCTTTTCCCTTTCAAACCCTAGCCTCTCTTTTTAGGTTAAAACAAGTTCAGAACCCTATTCCAGCCTTTTCCTTGCCTTTTTATACTTCTAATCCCTTCCAAACAAGTTTAAAACGTCGGACACAGTTTCCTAGAAAAAGTCAACGCACGTGCGGGAAAAGTCAACGCACGTGCGGAAAAGTCAACTCTCTCCAAATTCTGTCTTTTTGCCCATTTTATGCTTCGACTATGTACAACCTGATTGACATTCAATACACATAAAGTATACGGTTTGACCAGCAAGTGAAGTTAAGAGATTCTAATTAATGGCCTCAATGATGTACAATTCGGCCTTAATCACATCCCCCAACTTACGACTTGCTAGTGCTCAAGCAAGTAATAAAAATCAAATCAAATCAAACAAAATCTAGCTAGTTCCTCTTTCGTGGGAAAACGGTTGCATTTAGCATATGCAACAAGCCTTTAAACCACAAAGTTACCCCAAGTGAACGAGTAAAGTCTCGTGAGGGTTTCCAGAAATGATACCCACAAACATTAACATATTCATATATACTCAACAACAATTGACCACACTACTCCACCTAACAATCAACTTATGTGCCACTACAGTGTGATATTGAGACATAATGAGTCATTAAAGGCACAGTGGACAAGCATGAAGGAACCTATTGAGTCAAAACCACAATTTAGTTAATACAAAAGTAAAGTTCCCTGTACTTGTGCATGCTAGTAGACAAATCATGAGTACCCTCAGTGTAAAGTGCAATCTCCATATTAGTTAACTGTCCACAATAATAGCCCAGTATATCTCATAATAACACCCCAAAATATACAGAAAAACTAATTGTTGCAGCCAAGATTCTCAAAAGTTTTTTTTTTTTTTTTTTTTTTTAGATGACTATACAATGTCCTGATCCATTAAGCTTTCTAATCAACCCATGTAACAAGCATTGGGCCAATGACTCCCAAACCAGACGGTTTTAGGGCACCAGGTGTAAAGATACCCCTACGGGCTTAATAACTCGAGTTGAAAAGGCTACGAATCCAAACAAGTCATTCTTCTTATGTTTCCTTAACTATGCAATGTCCAAGTCCCTTAAGCTTTCTAATTAACCCATGTAACAAGTATTGGACCAATGACTCCCAAACCAAACGGTTTTAGGGCACTAGGTGTAAAGACACCCCTACAGGCTTAATAACTCGAGTTAAAAAGGCTACGAACCCAAACAAGTTAAATGTTTTTTTTTTTTTTTTTAGAATCTTGGCTCCTCATTATTCTTTTCTGCAACTCTAGCTATTATCAATAATGTACACCAGGGATTATAATAAAAAGATCACCGCTATGATAATGTGTTCATGTGAATTAAGGCATACTCATGACAAGTGTACTAATACCACAAACACAGACAACTCTCCTCGTGCAAACATCGCATGCAAGTATCTACCCAATAAACCCTTTTGATACAAGTTTACTATGCTCTCCAATTAACATATGCAAATATCATCACCCTACTAGCAAAAAGTCACATCAAGTGAAGTAATGCAATCAAGTGAAACAGGTATAAACATGAATTATGAGCCAAATAGAAATGCACAAAAGAAAATATAACCCTCATCCACCAACTTGAATATGACATTGTCCTCAATGGAAAAGTAAAGAGAAATGAGATAATATTACTAGAATTGTAGGTGCACATCCAGGTAGGCAGAGAGTAACATATACACACTTCACACTGTTTTTTTTTTTTTTTTTTTTTTTTTTTTTGAAGAAAAGAAAGAACTAAAAATAAAAAATAAAAAATAAAAGAGACACAGTAATATACAGGTGGTACTACGGGGAAGCCGGTGGTAGTGGTGGCGGTGGCGGTGGCGGTGGCGGTGGCGGTGGCGGGAAATGCTGGGCAAACAAGGCTTACATCAAAGAGCGCATCTCAAAGGCTTCATCCTGAACCCGTTGCTGGATGGCGAGGTTGTTGGCGTGTAGCTAGTCGAAGGTCGCCTGAGAATAGTCTCGATGCGCCTGAAAATCCGTGCGCAACTCCATGATACTCTAGTGGTGATTACGAAGAGTACTGTGGACTTGATCCACAGAGTACTGAAGCTGTAAGTACTCCCGCGAGTCATGTAGAGTGGGTCCCCTTGGAGAGGCACGGGGGGAACAGGATGAGGTGGGTGGTCAGGTACGGGGCCCTGGTCCTCATCAACTGGGGCACCAACCTACTGCGGGATGCGAGATATGCTATGCTGCCATTCTCGCTGGCCGAAAGTCGGATACCCTCTATCAATCTCCTCATTCTCAGCAATGGGGAGGCCGTTCAGCTCAAACACAAGTGTCAACAAATTGGCAAATGGCAGTGGCCAAGTCAGGTTCTGCATAGGATCAGGCCGAACTGCCTCTCGTAGAAATTTCCGCAAATGCATCCAAATGGTATGCGCAAGCGGGACCTGATAGCCATGCTGATACCCGTATAAAACCCGAACAAACTCCAAACGGCGCTCAGCTCGATGCCTAAGTGGAAGGACATTCTTATGGATCACGGAATCAATGAATAGCAAACGGCTAGGCAGCTTGCTCTGCCGCAAGCATGTGAAACTGTTGTCACCGTGGGCCCCCGGGATATATTGCTGGATGAGGCTATGTATGGGTTGTCGATCCTCAACCTCCGGGAAGGGCTGATATTCTGGCTTGGCGAAAAACCCTAACACGGTGGCAATCATGGATGAGGTGATGTAGACAGTATGATCATCAATGGTAGATAGCAGTCCATCCTCGGTGGGTGACTCATATAGGTTCTGGTAGAAGAGTCATACCAGACGAGGATAAGTGGGCGCTGTCAAAGTGCAAACGCCCAACTGTTGCCGGAGTCGGAGCTGCTCAACGGCCCAAGTAGTGTCCGTGTCACGCTGAAAAAATGGCATGTTGAACTGCGTAAGCTTGTGAAGAGGACGTGAAACCCACTCCGGCCGTGGCAAGTCACCTGGTGGTGGTGGCGAGGATGGTGGTGACGGTGGCGATAGTGGTGCCGAAGCAGTGGTGGTGCCGAAGAGGTGGAACCTCTGGCCATTTTGGAGGCCCAAGCAGATACACATCGACTCATATCCTGCACACACCAAAAGCAAATAGACAAAAACCCATGGAACCAATCATGAGCATAACATAAAATATGAAAGCACAAGTTTGCCCACTAATGTACCACATGCAATATCCATTTTTTTTTTATATATATATATAAAAACAAAAAGAATTAAATAAAGGGAGACTTATTTATAAGTCCTTTTTCAGACACTTATGGTAGGCTAAGTCCTGTGTAATTTCTTATAGAGTCTCAAGTTCTATTTAGATAGGAATGTGTTCCACAAGACCTACATAAACGTAACGTGACGTGACACTTACATAAACGTAACGTAATGTGACACCCATATAAACGTAACGTAACGTAATACCTACATAAACGTAACGTGACAACTACATAAACGTAACGTAACGTGTCACATTACGTTTCGCAAACTTAATGAGCTTTTATTTTTTAAAATTGAATGTGAAAATGTTGCTGGTTTATGTTGGTGTCACGTTACGTTTCATATAAATATGATTTATGGCAACATTCAATTTCCTATATAGGAAATTGAATGTTGCCATAGATCATAGGTGTCACATTACGTTTATGTAGATATGATCTATGGCAACATTCAATTTCATAGGAAATTGAATGTTGCCATAGATCATAGGTGTCACGTTACGTTTATGTAGGTGTCACGTTACGTTACGTTTATGTAGATATGATCTATGGTAATATGCAATTTTCTATATAGGAAACTGCATGTTACCATAGATCATAGGTGTCACGTTACATTTATGTAAGTGTTACGTTACGTTTATGTAGGTGCCACGTTACGTTACGTTTATATAGATATGATTTATGGTAACATTCAATTTCCTATATATGGTTTTACTATTATTTATGATATTAACAACTAATATTGAGGGTAAATGTGTCAACAAACTTCCCATAAGACTTATGGGAATATAAGTTTTTTAGTAGGACCATATGTACCATAAGTCTCCCTAATAGGACTTATAAACAATTTTTCCTTAAATAAATGAATAAAATGACATTAAATTAAATTAACTAAACTACAAAATAAAATAAACTAAACTAAACTAAACTATAAAATAACTAAACTACAAAAGAGACTAAAGTATAAAATAAAATAACCTAAACTTAACAGTTTTTTTTTTATATAAATAAAATAAAAACTAAACTACTTAATAATTAAATGAACAATTACATGATTGAATAAAAATAAAATCATTAACTAAACAAATAAAAGTAAAAATAAAAGAAAACCAAAATAATCTACGAACTAATTAAACTAATGAGAATCACTAATGAAACAATTTAAACTAAACAAATATAACAAATAAAAAAAAAACTAAATTAGGATTATTGTTAGCACCATGATTTCAGAGGTTTTTTTTTTTTTTTTTTTTTGGCCCGCACGTGCACCGGAGAGGGCCGCACGTGCGGCTCTCATCTTCTACCTACACAGATTGTTGTTGCTGTTGTTGTTGTTTGTGTTTTTTTTTTTTTTTTTAAAGATGAACAAACTAAATAAACATGGCTAAATAAATAAAATAAAATAATAGAAAGAATAAACAACTAACAACAAACATGGCTAAGCATTTATTTATTATTTTATTTATTTATTTATTTATTTTTAAGGACAAACACTAGATTAACAAAAAAAAAAAAAAAAAACAAAAACAAAAACTCCACAAATTGACTCTTACATCCACAAATCTACACATAAAAGGAAAAAAAATTTACCTTGAAAAAGTGGAGAAAGAGAGAAAAAGAATGGAGATTCGCCGAAAAAAATGGTGGTCGCCGGAGATTTGACGGACGGAGAGAACTAGGGATGCCGGCGGTGAGATGATAGTGGTGAGGAAGAAGGAAAAAGAAGAAAAGAGAAGAAGAAGAAGAAGATGGGTTTGTGGGGTTGTGAAAGAGAGAAAGAGAGAGAGAAGTTTGAGAGTGATTGGGAGAGAGTTTGGGGGGGGGGAGGGGGGTGATGTAGATAAGGTTTTTTTTTTTTTTACGAAAATAGAAAATAAAAATAAATAAAATAAAAACGGAATTTTATATATATATATATAAATATAAATAAAATTGTATATTTATTTATTTATTTTAAAAAATTATTTATGTATTTATTTAAAATTTATTTTCTTAAATAAATTAAAAATGAAATTAAAAAAATAATAATAAAAATAAAACAAAACAAAACAATTTTTTTTTCTTTTTTTTTTCAAATAAGTATAAAAATAATAATAATAATAAGAAAACAAAATCTGCAATTTTTTTATTTTTATTTTTATTTTTATTTTTTTTCCGAAAATTCCCACACGTGTGAGGCCCAAGCCACACATGCGACTTGATGACGCACCTGCCCTCCGCACCTGCTTTTAAAGCATTGCGCAAATCTCAAACTCACAACTTTCCCGCACGTGCGGGGTCAAGCCGCACGTGCGGCAATTCCCCCCTTGCGTTTTTTTTTTTTTTTTTTTTGAAAAATCGTCGTCCCGCACATGCAGGAGTCAAGCCGCATGTGCGGCTTGATCAACGCACTTGGTTCCGCACCTGCTTTTAAAGCAGTGTGCAACTCTTTGGAATGGCAATTGTGCCACACGTGCGTGGTTTTCCCGCACATATGGGAATTTTTTTTTTTTTTTTTTTTTTATAAATTGAACAAGTATAACACTTTTTTTTTTTTTTTTTTGAAGAACTAAGCATTTCTACATGTGGTTGCATACTTGATTTCCCATAAACCACAAAGCAAAAATCAAGGTCTTACCCAGGCTAGGGAGGGTCCCTTCCACCCACACTCATGCAATGACCTTTTTCTGCTACATTGCAACAGTATAGTTTAACAAAAACCAGAAGCACTCGCAAGCGTACATGTTTCAAGAAAATGGAAAACTAACTCCCAGCACCTAACAAAAGGCACCAGAGTTATGACATAAAGTTGCCACTTCAGAATCCCCCATGTAATAAAACCCAGTGTAGTTTATAGCCTTCAGGCTAGTACAGGCGAAAGTATACTTAACCATTTCTACCTTCAATTGACATCCGAAATAAATATAGCACATAAGAAAATAACGGAATGCCCACTAAAGGTATAATCTTCACGCGAAAACCACGGGTACTACTTTTCTCCCTAACTGTGTTTGTAACTTTCCCTATTCTCCAACAGGGTGACAGACTAGGTTGATTCGGTATCCAGAATCGAGGCGCATAAAGCTACCTCAACCTATGGGGCTGCTATACAGAGTTCAAGCCGAGGTAGTTTTGAAACAATCTCCACACCCCTGGGTATTTAAACCAGACTCTAGTCTCGGAAATCCCAAACCTTTGTGTTCTAGGCTTTGCCATTCGAACTCTAGTTTCCACCGTCTCAGTTGGTCTCCTAGGAACTCACTACAAACACGGTTATGTGGCTATACCAGACCGTCAGATGCCGTTCGGGCACGGCTAACACCAAAAGAATTACACCTTTAGAGGATTTAAAGGCTCCCAGACGCAAATAAAGCATAACGAGAACAAAGAAAACAGAATAGCATAGAAGGGAAAGAAAAGAGAATAAGAAAACAATCTATCAATCATAGTAAAATGGGTCCATCAAAGCAATGGACTCAATCATATCCCCATTCCCAATCCCCTCTATATATGGTTTCAATCTTTGGCCATTCACTTTGAAAGTGTAACCAGTCTTTGGATCTCGCACCTCAACGGTGCCATGAATAAATGCCTCAACAACTACAAAGGAGTCATCCCATCTTGATCTTAGCTTACCCGGAAAGAGTCTCAATTTTGAATTAAAAAGCCACACTTTTTGGCCTGGTTCAAAGGATTTTCTATTAATGTGCTTGTCATGAAATTCTTTAGTCCGAGCTTTAAAAACTCTCGAACTCTCATATGCATCATTCTGGATTTCCTCCAGCTCATTGAGTTACAATTTCCGGTTGAGCCCAGGCGCGGCCATATCGAAGTTAAACTTCTTTATGGCCCACAATGTTCGGTGCTCAAGTTCAACCGGGAGATGGCAAGCTTTGCCAAACACCGCTCTATATGGTGACATCCCAATGGATGTCTTATAAGCAGTGCGGTAAGCCCATAATGCATCAATAAACCGTAATGACCAATCTTTCCTATCCGGCCTCACCGTTTTCTCAATTATATGCTTTACCTCCCTATTTGAGACTTCTACTTGGCCACTAGTTTGAGGGTGGTATGGAGTGCCAACTTTATGAGTGATAGAGTATTTCTTAACTACCGACTCAAAGAACCGGTTACAAAAATGTGTACCCTGATCACTTATTATGGCTCTAGGAAACCCAAAACGACTAAAGATGTTTTCATGTAAAAATTTGATTACCACTCTATGATCGTTTGTTCGGGTAGCTATTGCCTCCACCCACTTAGACACATAATCTACTGCCAAGAGAATGTACTCAAACCCGAACGACGACGGGAAAGGGCCCATAAAATCAATCCCCCAAACATCAAATATTTCTACCACAAGAATAGGGGACATTGGCATCATGTCACGCCGAGACATCGAACCCATTTGCTGACAACGCAAACAAGTTCTACAAAATTGATGGGCATCTTTAAAAATTGTGGGCCAATAAAACCCACTCTGTAAAATCATGGCGGCCGTTTTATGCCCACTAAAATGATCGCCACATGTAGAAGAATGACAAAATGTTAGAATGCTATGCACCTCACTCTCCGACACACACCGTCGGATCACTTGGTCGAAGCAATATTTAAACAACTCTGGATCCTCCCAAAAGTAATACCTGACCTGCGAAAAGAATCGGTCTTTGTCTTGCTTAGACCAATTCTGCGGAATTTGCCCAATGGCCAAGTAATTCACAATATGTGCAAACCACGGGGGGCTCGCTTGTGACAGCTCAAAGAGTTGTTCGTCCGGAAATGAATCATGCAAAATAAGAGGGTCACTAGTATACTCAACGAGGATTCGGGAGAGATAATCCGCCACTACATTCTCAGTTCCTTTCTTATCACGGATTTCTAAGTCAAATTCTTGAAGCAACAAAATCCATCTAATCAACCTAGGTTTGGTCTCTTTCTTAGATAGTAAATACCGCAAAGCGGCAAGATCAGTGAAGACTATGACCTTGGAACCTAGGAGATAAGACCGGAATTTGTCTAAGGCAAAGACCACAGCTAGCAACTCTTTCTCAGTGGTAGTGTAATTCAATTGTGCATCCGAGAGAGTGCGACTAGCATAATATAGAGCAAATGGTGCCTTATTGACCCTTTGGCCCAACACAGCCCCAACAGCATAATCCGAGGCATCACACATGATTTTAAAGGGAAGCGACCAATCTGGTGATTTCATGATTGGGGCGGTGGTCAAGGCTATTCTCAGTGTTTCAAATGCCTTTAAGCATGCCTCATCAAAGACAAAAGGCACGTCCTTAACCAGTAAACTACACAAAGGACGTGATATCTTACTAAAGTCTTTGATGAACCTACGGTAAAAACCTGCATGCCCTAAGAAAGACCTAATTTGATGCACAGAATTGGGTGGAGGAAGGCTTGCAATGAGGTCAACCTTAGCCTTGTCAACCGCTATTCCTCGAGGGGACACAATGTGTCCCAACACTATACCCTCACGAACCATAAAAGGCTCTTTTCCCAACTCAAGATTAGGTTTGCCTCAGTACATCGTTCTAACACTCTAGTCAAGTTCCTAAGGCATTCCTCAAAAGATGGTCCAAACACCGAAAAGTCATCCATAAAAACCTCTAAGAATTTCTCCACCATATCAGAGAAAATGGCCATCATACACCGTTGAAAGGTCGCCGGTGCATTACATAGCCCGAAGGGCATGCGCCTGTAAGCAAAAGTGCCAAAAGGGCATGTGAATGTGGTCTTTTCCTGGTCAGCGGGGTACACCGAGACTTGATTATACCTCGAGTAGCCATCAAGAAAACAATAGAAACCCTGCCCCGCTAACCGCTCTAGGATTTGGTCAATGAAAGGTAAAGGAAAATGATCCTTCCTAGTCGAGGAGTTTAGTCTCCTATAATCAATGCACACTCGCCACCCAGTAGTGGTTCGTGTGGGGACTAACTCTCCTCCCTCATTCTCAACAACGGTGATGCTCGATTTCTTGGGCACCACTTGTGTGGGACTTACCCACTTGCTATCTGAGATGGGGTATATGATACCCGCATCCAACAATTTCAATACCTCCTTTTTCACCACCTCTTTCATATTAAGATTCAGTCTCCGTTGCATTTCGCGAGAAGGTTTGGTGTCCTCCTCTAGGTGTATATAATGCATGCACACGGAGGGATCTATCCCTTTCAAATCAGCCACTGACCACCCTATAGCACTCTCTCCTACTTTACAGTCAAGTCAGATGCAATGATGATCGGTAAAGTATCTTGGGGCCCTAAAAATGCATACTTGAGTGTGGCCGGGAGTGGCTTCAACTCAAGTGTAGGTGGTGTGACCAAAGATGGTATGGCAGGCTCTCTCGACAGAGGGAGAAGTGACTCAAACCGGGCTTTCCATGGAGGAAAATCCGGTATAGAAGAAGAATTAAGCAAGGCATTCACCTCCTCAACTGACCCATCAATATCAAAATTTTCAAACCCAAAATGAGCTAGACAAGCCTCTAAAGGGTCCTTTACAAGAATGGAGGGCAAAGTCTCCTCCACAATCTCATCCACAACATCCACTAATAAGCACTCCTCTCTCTCATGAGGTTGTTGGGATGCTTGGAAAACATTAAGTTTCACTTGCATGTTACCAAATGAAACTTCCATAACCCCGGTCCGACAATTAATGCATGCATTGGCCAGAGCCAAGAAAGGTCGACCTAAGATCACTGGGATTTGTTTCCTAGAACTGACTACCGGTTCCATATCTAAAACCAAAAAGTCAACAGGGAAGTAGAATCTATCAACCTTAACTAGCACATCCTCAATCATGCCACGTGGCACTTTGAGGGACCGGTCAGCCAATTGAAAAGTGACAGTAGTGGGCTTCAACTCGCCAAGCCCAAATTCCTCGTACACAGAGTACGGCAACAAATTGACACTAGCCCCTAAATCTAACAAGGCCCTATCAATGAAATGGTCCCCTATAATGCATGCAATGGTTGGGGCACCCGGGTCCTTAAGCTTAGGAGGTGTGTCATTCAACAAGATGGAGCTTACTTGTTCCGTGAGTAGGACCTTTTGGGACACATGTGTCCTAGATTTACGCTTTTGCGTACAAAGGTCCTTCAGAAATTTGGCATAGGAGGGTACTTGCTTAATCACCTCCAACAGGG
This sequence comes from Camellia japonica, assembly GCA_030407325.1. NCBI lineage: Eukaryota > Viridiplantae > Streptophyta > Magnoliopsida > Ericales > Theaceae > Camellia > Camellia japonica. The sequence goes on from JAPPVO010000059.1 coordinate 96,624,995, forward strand.
GGAGGTTGATTTTTATCTGTTTAAAGACCTCCATCATTGCCTCCATAGATGCCGCATTCTTATTAAAAGGGGACAGTGTATCAAGGCATTGGGGAAAGGGTGCCTTAGGCACATATGGTGCCTTGGGCTCAAGTGAAGTGCTAGGGACTAAGTCATCCCTCTTAAGTGTTTCCCCCTCACCCTTGCTCTCATTAGGTGAACCACCGTGGTCACCCTTCTTAACTCTAGTTGCATCAGACGCAACTGACTGAGACTCTAACTCCTTACCACTTCTCAGAGCAACCACTGCTTGCACTTGCTCATGTTGCTTTCCATTCCCACCCGAACTCTCTGCCCCGTATTGTCCCTTTGGGTTGGCCACAGTTTGACTTGGTAATTTTCCCTCCTCTCTCCGATTCATGTTGTTAGCCATTTGACCCAATTGGGTCTCTAGCTTGGCAATAGAGTGAGTGTGGGAGTGAACTACCGGTGCTAACCCCTTAAGTTCTGAGAGAACTTCTAACACCTGAGTCTCAAAGGCAGAGTTGCCCTGAGGAACAGGTGGGGGTTGTGGTTGCCGGTACGGTTGTGGGGGTCGATATGGTTGCGGTGGTCAGTAGGATGATTGGTTGGCAAAATTATTGAAATTCTGCCTTGGTGGTGGAAGATTGTAAGAAGTGCCTTGTGAAGGGGGGTCTCCATGAAAAATTAGGGTGATTTCTCCATCCCGGATTGTATGTGTTGGAGTATGGATCATTACCCGGGTTGGAGAATCCTTGAGCCGCATTCACATGCTCTTGGACTAACTCCAGAAATTGTGATGCCGAAGGGCACTCACTCAAGTCATGAGCAGGGCTCGCACAAATAACACATGCCTCGTGAAATTGAGGCTGATCTTGCTGGGTAGGGGCATGTCCCGTAGCTAATAATTGGTCCATCTTGCGGGACAGTGCCTCTACTTGTTGGGCTAACTCTAGGTTTTGCCCGACCTCATAAATGCCCCCTCTTTTCAGGGCTCCAACTACTGGTTGCTGGACTTGCTGAGCTGCGGAGGCATGGTGAACGGAATTATCACTTAGGTTCTCAAACAATTGCCATGCCTCGGCATCATTTTTAGACATGAATGTCTGTAATAACCCTCGTTACTGATCACTGATTAATGCCGATTACTGCTAAGTTAAGACCAATTATGGAAAGTAAATGAACTGACTGACTTACTGAACCGACTGACTGAAATCTGAAACTAAATTGATTACCTGTATCTGTTGAATTGCATTGAATTGCATTTTATCTATTCATGTTTATATGCTTAAACTGTAAATTGAAGGCCTTATCGGCGGCCGAACCGGAAATCGTTTAGTGTTTCATGATCATCATAATTTATGTGATTTTATGGTATATTTATTGAAAAAGTGATTTGGTATGTTTAAATTAGATTAAAATAAGCCAATTACATGAGTTGCATTAATTACAATTTTGCCACTTAGTGGCCCATTATCTTACACATACTTTTGAGCCTTACACTTGATCACCAAAGCACATTTCATCAGCCATTTGTTGCCTACAACCGACTTGAGAGAGAGAGATAAGGGAGAGAGTTAGTCTTCATCTCATTTTGCTCGACTTGGTTTGGAAATTGAAGGAAATTGAAGTGTAGTTGCCAATTGAGCTCCTAAACCTTGAATACAAGACCTAAGGTAGTGTGATTACTCTCTTATTTGTGAATTGAACTTGTTCTTGCATGATCCATGTCTAATTGTAGAGTTAAGGCATGAATTAGTCCTAGCATGTTCAATTAGAACTCATTTCATGCATGCATGTGTGTATTGATGAATTTTGAGTTGATTTCATGGCAAATTGTCACATGCATGTTCATAATTAAGCTTAAGTCCATGTTTTCAACTTGTTTTGAAAAGAATAAGCTCACTAGAGCATGTTTTGAAGTTTTGAAATGGTTGAATTCATGCATGTTTGCATGTTCTTCATGTTCATGAAAATGGGTTTGAAATTTGTATTTAATTGATTCATCCTTGGGCTTTAAATTCACAAATTGAGCTTTGAAACTTGTTGTATTTTGAGTTTGGATGTGTTTTCCAGAATTTGGGCCCAAGAGATCGAAGTTTGAGCTTAGGAATGCTTGGTTTGAGCTTGGGAGGCAAATCTGAAAATTCCAGAATTTGACTTCTACGCTCGAGCGAAGGATTCTACGCTCGAGCGACCATCATTTCTTCTGAGCTCCGCTCGAGCGAGGGAATGGTGGCTCGAGCGTAAATTTCAAGCTCTCAGCATCTTGGTGCGCGCAGGCGTACGCTCGAGCGAAGGGACCTACGCTCGAGCGAAGGGCTGTGTCTCACGCTCGAGCGAGCATCGAGCGAGCATCGGGCGTAAAATCTGAGCATCCAGCATTTTTACTGTAGCACGCAGTCCGCTCGAGCGACGGAATCCACGCTCGAGCGGAGCTCCTTTGTCTGCATGTCCGCTCGAGCGAAGAAAGCCTCGCTCGAGCGAGACCCCTGTTTCAGCAAATTTTGTAAAGTGTTTTCTAGTGCATCTTTGCATCCTCTTTCCATCCTAGGCATTCCTAGGCCTAGTTTAAGGCATCTTAAAGAGGATATAGATGTAGAACGCACCGAGGCAAATTTAGGGATTAAATTATTAACTTTCCCAACTGTATAGCTTAGTGTGTGTTCAATCTGTTAACTGTATAGGGTTGGCTTTCCAAGGAGACGCTCTAGTTCACTGTAGCCCAGAACTCTGTGAGTAACAATTGTGTAACGATACGTTCAAAATGATTATTTTCTGAACACTGAATTGAACTGTTTACTGAACTGATATTAATTACTAAATGAATGTATGTCCTTTATTTCTGAACTGTACTGTGGCATCCTTAGCACCTACTGTTTACTGTTACTGTTACAGAGATCTCTGTCGGTTCCCTCGTTGGAACCACTACTGTTTACTGATTGATGGCCATCATTACTGTTCGGTCTTTTAAGACCTACTGTTACTGTTAAGCTAATGGATGTACCACATATGACTGTTTACTGTACTGAACGACTGATATACTGATTGAATTGAACCGTTTTCATTACTGTAAGGACATTCATTCTAAACCTCTTTACGCTTTATGTTATTCACTGGGCTTTAGCTCACTGCTCATATGTATATGTAGGTGTACAGGCATCGGACCAATGCTAGAGGCGTCGGGGTAGATTCCCAGTTTTGTCAAGCTAACCAATGTGCCTCACTGCGAGGTTCCGAGCCTGCCAAGCTAAGGCTTAGGGGTGTTTTAGTTTTCCCCCTCTTGCACTGTTTTGTTTACTGTATAGAATGTATAGACTACACGGTACTGGTTAATAGGGACTTGATCCCTGTCCTGAATGTTTGTAAATGTTTTGCATACTGATCTGTTCCATTTATATATGTGAATGTATGAAAAGTCTTTTTGCATACAGACTGTCACAGCTCATTGGGCATTGTTTATTTACTGTATTGGCTTCCGCCATGCCCCTGTACTCTGTTTTACTGTATTACTGTTAAGCAGGCCTTCGGTAATCTCGGATTACTGGCCGGTTTCAGTGCTAAACCCATAGGGGCAGGTTTGGGTCGTGACAATGTCCCACCACAGGACGAATCCACCATTTGGCGGTGCGGCTCAGTTAAGCCATAATAAAATGTTTGAACAAGTTACCAATCAAGCACTTGGTGGCAAGGACACTGTTGGAGAAGGTCTCGAAGCCTTTCCCACATCTCATGGAATTGCTCGCCATCCATTTGAGCAAAGTTTGTGATGGCTCGCCTAAGTTGGTTGGTTTTACCTATGGGAAAGTACTTCTCCAAGAATCGTTACTGTAATTGGTCCTAAGTTGTGATTGAATTAGCATGTAAAGAATTTAGCCGGTGTTTGGCTTTATCCTTTAACGAGAACGGAAACAATCGCAACATTAAGGCCTTATTTGTGAAATTCTAGATCCTCATTGTCGAGCAAATTTCCAGAAATTGATTTAAATGCTTATAAGGATCATCATGAGTTAGTCCATGGAATGATGGGAGCATTTGTATGGTGATGGACTTAATCTCATAATGAGCAACAGTGGTGTTGGGTAATTGGATGCATGATGGTGATGTATATGCAGTGGGTGTGAATTAATCCATAAGGGTCCGGTTAAGCACATTCGGGACATCAGGATCTGCCATCTCTAATGGCTCAATGTATGAATATGAACACTCAAGCCTAGGAACACGGGCCGAGGCCCTAAGTCTCCTAAAAGTCCTTTCTAGTTCAAGGTTCAAACTCCACAGTTCAGGGCGACAAGAACGGCGCCCGTGCATACACTACCCACACACACACATAAAAAGTTCGACTTTGAGCACTAAGTTACGAAAGCAGAATGCTAAAAGAGAAATACTCACAGCGGTTCAACGAAAACGCTTTACTCGTCTTGCGGATGCTTGACGTGTAGACGTTGTCTCCAACCTCTATTTGAGCTTCGCCTTTCGTTTTAGCACTTTGGTGTTTTGCTTGTGAGTGTTTGCTTCTGTTTACTCACTTTAGTGCTGCTGTTTTTTTATATTTTTAAAGCTCGGCTGCGCTCCGCTTGCACTTCGGTGATAACTCCAATTTCAAACGCTCTGCACACTTAGCAACACAAAAGCATAAAATCCTAAACTAAAAATTAAAATAAGAATGTTACTTTAAATTAACTAATTTCGCCAGAAGTCCCCTGGCAACGGCGCCAAAATTTGATGGGTCGTTGAACACACCAAAAATAAACACTAAACTACACAAAATTCTTTTTGAATAATGGCAAGTCCAAGTATCGATCCATAGGGACAATTGTGAAATTAAACTAATTTAATTGTTAAATTCCTAAATTAATTTCGATAAAAAGATTGATTGTTTATAACCTAATTTAACAATAAATAAATTAAACTAAGGAATTAAATTATCAATAATAAATGAAATTGGGTTTACTGATTTAGAGAAAAACCTAGGGTAAAGAGTCCACCACTAGTCACGTAAAAAGGGTTTCCAATTGAAATCAATTATGCTATGGTTTGAACGGATTAATGCTTCGCAACTACAAGCTCAAAACATTTAACAAGAAGATCATCACATTCAATGTACAAGCACGAACCATCTCAAGTAGTACAAATCGTTCACTCTAAACTAAGGTAGTGACACAACTCGTCCCTCGTAGTATGGTTCGTCCCATACCTTGAATGTGAAAGAAATAGAGAATTCTTGTATGGAAGACATTCAACAATCACAGAAAGCCAAATATTTGAAGAAATAATGAAAATTATATAAAAGAACTTCTAAAACACCATACAATTGTTCAAACCTTTACATAATTGAAAATCAAAAAGAAAACAAAACAATTACATAGCTAGGGTTTCATCAAAACCCTAGAAAATGAGACTATCCACTCATGGAGGAGTGGAAGGAGGTAGATGGAGAAGAAACCACCATTGGAGATATGTTTGAAGCTTCAAGTTCCTTTTCTCTTTCAAACCCTAGCCTCTCTTTTTAGGTCAAAACAAGTTCAGAACCCTATTCCAGCCTTTTCCTTGCCTTTTTATACTTCTGATCCCTTCCAAACAGGTTTAAAACGTCGGGCACAGTTTCCCAAAAAAAGTCAACGCACATGCGAAAAAGTCAACGCACGTGCAGGAAAGTCAACGCACGTGCGGAAAAGTCAACTCTCTCCAAATTCTGTCTTTTTGCCCATTTTATGCTCCGACTATGTACAACCCGATTGACATTCAACACACATAAAGTATATGATTTGACCAGCAAGTGAAGTTAAAAGATTCTAATTAACGGCCTCAATGATGTACAATTCGGCCTTAATCACAAAGCAATCTTTATATTGTTTTAAGACAACCAATAACTGGCTTCTATCACAAGAACTTAACCAAGCACTGATATAAATGGGTTGTTGTGCAGAACCTCCCCCTAAATTGACTTCTTTCAAAGGGGCTTTGTACTTGCGCACTCACTAATGCTTCTCTTTTGATTTCTTCTGCCCTCGAAGTAACTTCTTGGTTTTGTTCTCCTCTCACTTTCTCTGGTTCAGCCTTTTTCCTCATAGACAAAGTCTGTCTATAAGGCTTCTTCTTCCTGTATTTCTTGGACTTTTGTTTCGATGTCCAATGCACAGTATTTATCAAAGATCAAAGACCTGACCTGTTGTTGCTCCTACTTACAGCCAACTACCATGGCTTCTTTCTCTTGTTCTTGAACCTTCTGGACTATTGATTTTATGTCTAACATTGAAAACTTAACTAAAGCCAAGGATCTGGCTTTTTGGGTTTCATCTTCTTGCCTATAACCAGGCATCATTATCATCCTTGATGACAAATTCTTCATCAGCACTCTCTTGCACTAAGTGCTTCAGGTGTGTTACTTTCTCATTAGCCGTCACTTCGACTGAACCATCAGGTTTTCTCAATATACTGAGTGGTGTCACTCCTTCAGTATACAACTTGGCCATTGCAAAGTCAGCACAAGCGATAAAGGGTTAAGGGTCTGCAATGATCTCCTCTGTCTCTCCATTGCATAAGGCCATCATTATCTTCTGATGCAGAAAAGAAGGCACACATTTGTTGGTCTGGATCCAATCCCTGCCAAGTAAAGCATTATACTTAGCATTACTATCAATAACAAAGAATGCCGTCATGCAATCTCTAGTTCCCACACTCAGGTTGATGGGCAAAATACCCTGAGCCATCTGCTTATCCCCAACGAAGCCAGCAATGGTTATGCTAGTTGGGATTAATCTGGGGTTTCTTTTTCTCAGTTTCTTCAAAGAGGACTTCGGAAGCAGGTTCACTGCTACCCCATTATCTACCAATACCCTATTCATTTGTATCCCATCGAAAAAAGCCTTGATATACAAGGGCTTAACGTGTTGTGTAATGGAAGTTGTAGGATACTCAAAGGGATATGAGAGATTAATACTCACTTCCTTACTCTCATCTTCAGTTTCCATTGGTGTGGCCACTTCAGACTCGTCTTGAACCATGCTAACCTGTGAATCTTCACTAAGAACTGGAATAGAGTCAATTTCCTGACCTTCTTGGTTTCTATCTTCAACTTGAAACTCCTATGGTAATATATACACCATATTCACTGACACTGGAGGAAATGAGTCAAACTGAACTACTGGATGCACTTGTTTCTTTTCCAGGCTAACTTGTTCAGTTATTTCAGAAGCATCTTCCATGCTGCACTTTGGTACTTCAGTACTAGTGACTTCCTTCAAATGGTCTACTCCTATTGGTTTTTCGACCAAAAATGTATGTTCAGCCATGAAGGCTTCAAACATCTCATCCTCAGTCATTTCTTTCCTTTGGCCTAGTTCAACTTCTCATTCTATCTCACTATCACTTTCCATCAAGGCCTTTTCAAGACCTGCTAAGCTGGATCTTTCCCTGGCTTTTAATTCAGTGTGAACTTTAGCCAACTGCTCTTTGCTGACACTTCTTTTGTTCTGATGAGCCAATTTTGGACTAGAATCCAATTTTGGACTTTTTTTTCCCTCTGTCTGGCCTTTTGACTGGGCCAATGAAAAACTTTCTCCACTTTCCTTCAAATCCTTTTTATACTGAGTGTACCTTCGCTGGATTTTCCCCCTTTGAGACCTAGAGATTACCAGAACCATATTTGGTTCCTTTGTTTTTGGGTGCTTTAGTAATAACCAATTATTTGGAGCCATCAAGGAAGGTTTAATCATTTTACCCTGGTCCCCAAAGACACTTCTCTGGGCAGGCATTTCCTTAGGCTTGTTCTGCATGACAAACCAATCTGGAACCCCATAGCTTTTTCTGCTTTGGTTGGGAACTTTAAACTCCCCTTTCGAATCTGTTCTTGGATCCTGTCCCGAAAAACAATACAGTTTTTAGTTGAATGAGACTAAGAATTGTGCCATTTGCAATACATTTTCCCTTTAAGTTCTTTAGGGGAAAGGATTTTAACTCCCTTTGGTAACTTTAGGAAATTTGCTACTAGTAAATGATCCCAAATGTTATCTGCCTTTGTTAAATCAAAAGAGTATTTCCTATGAAGGTCTTTCTTTTTAAACTGCTAGTCTATTGTAGTATCCTTATGAATTAATGCCTCACAGGTCATAGGCTTTTTCCCTACGATCTCTGCTGCATCAATCTCTTAATTAGGGTCTCTATAATAAGTCTTGTATGATGCATTACTTCAATCTTGTTCTTTCTTAAGTAATGATTCATATCTAGACACCTTATAGGTTAATTCCACTAAGTCTCGAAACTCAGTTGAGTCAAACTTCTTTCGAAGCCTAAACTCTAAACCATTTTGAGTCAATCTCACAAATTCAAACTCTGGTAGAATGACCCTACACTTGTTTCGTGCTCTTTTGAATCTGGCAATAAATTAAACAGCCTTCTCATCAGGCCTTTGACTTAACCTTGCCAAGTCTGCCATGGAAACTACTGGCTCTTTTTGGAAGAATTGGGCATGAAATGCCTCCTCCATTTGCTGCCAAATTTGGATAGAGCCAGATGTAAGGTTAATATACCATACAAAAGCTACCCTAGTTAAAGAATTTGGAAAGAGTCTCAACTTCATATAATCATTATTGGTAAATTTCCCACATTGGGCTGCGAACCTAGCAATATGTTCTACTGTTGACTAGTTTCCATTTCCATAAAAAAGAGCAAAATCTAGTATTCTAAACTCCCTTGGGTATTCATGCACCCTATCCACCCATTCTGGGTATGGCTTTCTATACACAGGAGTTTGAACCCCCCGAGCCATAGGTCCACACATGTCTCTGACAATATCAGCAATTTGGTCCCTAGGAACCATATTTTGTGCTTGTTGGACTACCACTGGAGGAATAAACACAAGATTTGGTAGAAACCCTTGTGCTTGAGGCCCTTTTGGTCCATAGGAAGGTATATTTGGGACTGTTGTCCCTATGGTACTGGCTGCTGTTGAGGGTATAGTTGACCTTTTTGAGCCTGTCTTGCGAAAGGACCTACGAAAGGTGCTGCAATAAAAAGAACAGGTGTTGTTTCTCTCCCAATCGCAGGAAACCCTTCCAACCCCCCGGGTGTGAATTCGAACAGAGGATTAGTGAACCCCCTTGTGCCAGGAATGGCTTCGAACATGGGATTTGGAAACATTCCCATGCCATTTTCTTGTGTTGGCCCAAATCCACCAATTTGTATGGCTTCGCTGTTAATTAATGGGACATTTTGATTTACCACAGGCTTCGAAAGAGGCTCATACCATGACTGAGGTATAAGTGATGGTCTTTCATAATTTTAATTACTAGTCTGACCATTAGTATGTCCATTACTTTGCATAGGCTGTTTATCTCTAGCCAATCTTTGTTGAGGAACATTTGAATTTTCCTCCATATGCCTTGTGCTAGTTGGTTGGATCCATAAAGGATATTGCCCATCTTTCCATTGTGTTCATTAACTGCTGTCCCATGGCATCTACCAAGCGTCCCCATAGATTTATTGGCTGGGTAGATGGAACAATGGATGGTCTAATTTTATGGCCTCGTCCAATATTTTGAACATGTGGTGCATGTTCTGAATTGCTGGTGTGTTCGACCGTAGGTTTTGATGAGATAGGTGCTTCCATAGGATGTGTTATCACATTATCCTTTGGATCAGGTACTTCTACCTCTCCCTCCACACCTTCTTCCAAGCGTTCATTTTCTCCTTGTCTCCTACGTCTAGCCATTTCAATTAGTCCCACTAGGCGTGCCAAAAATATATGTTGGCTTTTTTGGCTTTCGAAAGTTAATAATGTAATTTTAAGCGTGCCAGTAAGGATCAATCAGTCCTTACAAAATACTAATTACCAACCAATTATCAGACGATTATGTTATAGTTCTCTCAATCTCAATAAAGATGACCTTTACTGGTGGCTTGTTTAGGAGAATTTGATAAATAACAACAAGTGAAGAACAATTTCAGAATCTGAATTTCATTAAGTAAAATGAAAACTTACAATGATCTAACACAATCTCGTAGAAGTTTACAGCAACAAGCTATTTGAAACTACTTCTAGAAAACGAAGTACAGTACAAGAATTGAAATGCAAACATGTAAAGAAGTAGAAAAACTAGAAAGAAATATGAAGTAAATAAACTGATTTTTTTTATCTGAGTCTGGATCCTTCATTCTGGAGTCTTCTCTACTATTTATACTTTTCAATGATAACCGTCGAAGTGGGCTTTCAGCCGTCAAAATGTACTCCCATAATCGCTGAGCATGCTCTCTCACAGTAAGTCTCACTATGCCACTCTTGCAGTTAAGCTTCTCTCCTGATTTTGAATTTAAACTTTGTGAGTAACCGTTAGGCTACATCACCTGGTATCCCTTGATTGTTCCAGTGTTACGCAGGTTTATTATTACAAATACGAACTTGACACCTGCCTGACTTTGGTTGACAACTTGTATTAATTCCCTAAACTGCCCTTTTCGTGTCACATGTTGAATTGTGATTGACTTTTACAAATTATACAGCCAACAATGTTCAAAATGAGAATAACTGAATTTGTTTATATTTTTTTCATTCTTACATTTTTCATTATTTATCATACCCAAATTCAATCATAAATAATTGGTGGCTATGAGGTTTAATTTTTTATAATTGTAGGTAAAGAGTGTCAAGTACTTCATTTGTGAATCTGATTTCACAAATTAAATATATTGTCCATTATTTCACATATTAAAATGCATAATTTGATTTAATCTCAGACTAAACTAAATTTAGATTTCTTCATTTGTAAAAACCAAGATGTTCAAACAAGCATAAATTATCTACAATGAAATCAATAGTCAAATATTCAAAAGTTAACAAAAAACCAAGATAATAGAATACTAGATTACAACGCACAAAAAGCAATCAAAATTGTAGAACTTACTCTATGAAATCCATATGAAATTTTTTTTTAAAAGAGAAAAAAAAAATAAGGAACACAATATAGATCAACTCATGCCACTCTTGCAACTCTCCTTTCATTCTCTCTCTCTCTCTCTCTCTCTCTCTCTGATCAACTGGCACTGAAGCATGTGACAACATTCTTTAATTCGTTTTCGGCGATATGTTCGATGGGATATCTTGTATCTTTCGACAATAAATCTGAACTGCACATTAATTTATCTCACTCAAATCAGAATCAATAAAAAAATAGAAGTTGAACTTGATGTCGTCACAAATACTCATATCCACCAATGCAAAAGTTGAGAACATTTTGGGTGAGGCTAAAAAAGGTGTCAAAAACGGATTTTTGATGGTTAAGTTCCAGCACCCACTTTTTGCGACGTTATGTACGTTGACTTTTTTGTGACGCCAACAAATCATCACCAATAAGACAGTTTTTTTTATCAGCAATGCTAAGTATCATGAAAAGTCTTTCATGAAAATGATCATGAAAGATATGTGATCTTTGGATTACATATAGAATAAAGCACCACACACTAATCAAGGTAATCTAAAGGTCACAAATCTTTCATGATCATTTTCATGAAAAAAATTTCATGATCCCTAACATTTCTCTTTTTTTATTTCTTTTTCTTTTCTTTTCTTTTTTTTTTTTTTAGATCATCTCTCAAATTACTATTGGCGACAAAAGATGCCATCGCAAATAGACTGTTCTTTATTTTCTTTCTTGTTATTTTTGCAATGGTTCGTCACAAATAAATCCGTGAATAAAAATGCATTTTTGTAATAGTGAGAGCCACCCCATAGAAATTAACCACAATATGCAGTTCTTTTTGTTCATTATACCAAATGAATGGTACTGAAGTGTCTTCATGTAAAAACTATAAACCACCATTAAAAATAAAAATAAAAATTTGCATTGCGACTATAAATGTACCTCGACTCATAAGCCTCTTTGGAATGGATATATGATGATGATTTTCTATCATCGATTATTTCAAATCATTATTGTCATTGTCAACATAACCCGAGTTGTAACCAACATTGTCACTATTGGAGTACAATTGATTCGACGCAATAGGCAACGTGGCAACACCTTTGAAAGTTTGAGGAACATCTTGGTTGAATAGGGTTAGGGCATTATTATTGCTTGGCAGGCCCATCCCTAATTGTAACTCCGAGGTAGAATCATTAAGAGTTGACGAAATCTCGTGGTGTTGTTGTTGTTGTTGTTGATAAAGCGCGAGTTGTTCATGAACAGCATGGAGTTCTTCGAGGCCTTGGCATATTTGGTACTTGAGGTGGTGGATTACGCCACAACACCCATGGACAGGGTACCTATCGCGAATGTTGGCTTGGTAGATGATGGAACTCAAGGCTTCTCTCTTCTGGCTCGGATCGAGCCGTTTGAGGATTTTAAGGATGTTACAGATGCGGAAGAGGCGGTGCACGTTCTGGAACATCTTGGGTTGGTAGGGAGGGAAGTAGGGTGCGAGTGGGCATTCAGAGGAGCACTTCCTCATTTGGTATTTGCACGCGGCACAAGCTAGTGGCATGGTTTTGTGATTAGATTCTGTGCACGTAAAATAACTATATTGTTTTTTTAACAAGAAATGAATTCAAGTATGAGAAGTGATAAGCTGAAAAAAGTAGAATGATAATGAGAAGACGGGAAAGAAGTGAATTGAGAGAAAGGAGAGAGAGTATTGTTGTTGGGGAGTTAAATGGAAAAAGGACTTATGGAGGATTGATCTGAACAGGTCTTCTGAAATATATGCGGATGGGAAGACTAAGTCAAAAGAGAGATTGACAACATGATAAATTTTCTAGTAATCCGACTTATATGACACGTAGTGTTTTGTATCAAATTGTAGAGAGACACTTATTACTTTTTTTTTTAACAAAATAATTATCTATCCTTTCTTATAAAGTTGATACACCGATATATGATAAATCACATCTACTAAATAATTTCTACTGAGAGAGAGAGAGAGAGAGCGATTGAGCCGATTTTGGTGCGGATGTTAGTTTAGAGTCTAGGACAGTTGAGGGGGAGATGGGGTGGCTGAGAGAGATCCAGCCGATTTTGGTGGGGATAGAGTCTAGGAAAGTTGAGGGGGAGATGGGATAGCTGCTGTGTCTTTTAGGTTTATTTTGAGGTCTTTTATATTGATTTAAACTATTTATATTTTAAATTACATCGAATATAATATATTTTTAAAAAATTAAGTTGATTAGATATAATTGACAATTTCATCGAATTATATTTATATCTACAAAAATAAATGACAATTGTGATTTGAAATATAAAATTAAATATAAATATGTGTAGATGAAATGATTAATAATATCTGATCAACTTTATTTTTAAAATATGTTCTACTTAATCTACTCTAAAATATAAATGATTTAAATTATCAAAAACAGATCTCGAAATAGGCCTATACAACTACACAACAATGGCTGCACAGCAGCAAATGTGAATAAAGTTGAGAGGGACAATGTTGAAAATTCAGGAGTCCTACTTTTTTGGGGACACGTGGTCACATATTAGTATGTTTTGGCATGTAGGAGTGAAATATTTATATTAAAAATATAAACATATTAAATAAATAATTATGCACTTGTAATCGTGGCATCGTCTTAAATATCAGTATTGGTCTCAATCAAGTGATAAATATGTTAATTGGGTGTCACAATCATAAATGGTTTAATATCATATACCACAAAAAGAATTTCATAATAGCCGAACCGACTGTATTAATAATGAATATGTTATAAATCTCTGCCTACATGCACTTTCTCATGACTTGTATCAAAGAAAAAATAAGGATAAATCACATCATTGATCACTTTAATTTAATCAAAGTGTTATTTTAATTCACGTCATTTCAATTTAAGCAATTTGGATCTTACATCATAACTTTTTTCCTCTAAAATTTAATATCACTATGAATCTCATCATAAAATAAATGAATCTAAATCATAAATTTTATTTTTTATTTTTTTTTTTTTTTTTTGAGGATCGAAATTCTTAAACTTTAATGTTACTGTTCAAGCTATTCATTGGTGTATCATGTCACAAAGTCAAAATCTTGATCTATTCTTGATTAATTCATAGCAAGAAATGTTAAAAATCTTAGCCAGAATTCCATAGATATATTTAGAGCATAATAAGGTTGTTTTGGGAGAAGAAATAGTAGTATCTCATTTTACAAGTGATTACAAAGGTGTAAAACCATCTTCAATTGTCACACTAATTAATGTTACATGTGGTTATTGTTGAGCTACCCCATTACCATGTGGTTCGTGAAAAGGAATTTTATTTGTACTTAAAAAATTATTAAATATATTTAATTTCTCAATCTCTCTCAAATTATCTTGTGAGATACACCCAAATAATAAACGAATCAAAAACTTTACATTACATCACTTTGAGAAACCGTTCAAGTTCATCGTCTCTCTCATTTGCTATTGGAGTATCGCACATCTAAGCCTGCATTTTCCAGGTCTTGTCTCATTATTACTGAGTAATTAATTTGCTGAGTCACCATGATATTTCAATCGGTAGTATTACATGTATCAATTAATATATTAATTAGTGTACCAATACTAGCTATGATATTATTATTGACCCTACTCATTAATTATATTACAAATCTTAAAAATCTCTTAAATTATGTCACATCATCAATTGATATACTAATTAATACATATAGCATTATTCTATTCCAATGGTCAGGCAAAGCCAAAGGAGTCTCATTATCAATTGACACCCTGGCGTTCTAATGTGAACTCACATTTTCCTCCACATTCGCATTAAGGATGTAATCGGTTCGGTACGATTGGTATTTAAGTAAAAAAATTACACCGAATTGATAATGTCGGTTTTATTATTTGAACACCGATATAGACCGTTTCTCACATCAAACCGCACCGAACCAGACCAATTGAAACGGTTCGGTTTGATGCAGTTTAATCGGTTTAAAATTTTTCAAACTTGAGTCACTTTTAAATATAATCATTAATCTATATAAAAATATTAAATTCGTTATTTATCTATCATTTCAAACATATCCAATCCATCCATTTAATACATACTTTTTAATACCTAAATTAACAAAAAAAAAAAGTTCAAAAATACTAAGATTTCAAGAATAATGAGTTAAAATTAAGATTACATATAATAAGAGTTTATAAACTTAGGTTATAAAGATGATAAGGTTAATTAATTAAGGTTGATAATTTACTATACTTATTAATATCATTAGATTATTAGATTATATATATTATAAATACAATATATGTTGAAGTGGTCAGTTTCGATTTAGATCGGTGCACAAGGTGCTTAAACCGATACCAAACTGAAAATAAAAAAAATTCAAATTTAAAAATTACACAGATCGATTCTTGTTAAAAAATAAACTAAATATAACTGATTTAGATCGGTGCACAAGGTGCTTTGTTGATCTTTTAACACAGTTATGAAATCTATATTAAAGACAGATGAGTTAGTGGCTTTTGTTTACACCATTATATGTTGAATCCGTTCAATCACACTTTCTTTTTTTTCTTTTTTCTTTTTTCCTCTATTGATAGTTGATTTTTGAGGTTTTGATTTGTTAAAACCAGAAATTCGTTTGAAAGGATTTTGGAATCATAATTCTATCCCTACATTTTAGTATGATGTTTGGTTTGAGTTTTAAAAAATTAATTCCACCTTTTCTTTTAAAAACTCGTTTCAGATAGGCTTCTAAATTTTAAAATTTGGCTTACCGGTCGTCCAACTGATTGACCTGAACAGTGTAATTTTTTTTTTTTTTTTTTTTTTTTACAATTGGCACTTGTTTTTTTTTTTTAAGTATATTTTTAATAAAACAATATTTTTAGAATTTTTTTAAAAAAAAATTATGAGCTTTTAATATATTTTTAAATTGTGTGTTTGATTATGAGTTGTAAATTTTTATATCAGATACCACATGTCACATCAAAAATTTCTCACTCAATTCAAAACTGATTCACCAAATAAATTTTCTACACTCAAATCATAGTTCCAAAACTCACAAACTCAAAATACAATTCCTATTCTCAAATCATATTTAAAAAACTCTACCTTAATTTTCTACTGCTTACTTTGTTGATTTTCTTTTTTCTTACTCTCACCAACAAGCCCGTCAGTGTTACCTCCGCCACCCCCTTATCGACGCCCCCAACCCCACGAGAGAGAGAGAGAGAGAGAGAGTCGCACATGAGGAAGGGAAGAAGGGGGGACTGGCAACGGTTTGCAGATCTTCAGTCTTGCTCAGGGAGGTAGCATCCAAACAGAGAAGCAACATCGAGTGAGAAAAAAAAAAGAGAGAATGTAAGGGTCGATGGAGAAAGGCCTATGAAGTAACACAAGTAGGCAGGAGGGCGTAGCAGAGGAGAGGAATGGCATTCGCCGGAAGGGGGAGGGGTGGTGGCACCCAAACACTCCCCCTCTTTCCCTCACACACACATTCATACATATATATATATATATATATATAATCTCAAAAGCCAAACCATCTTCCATAATAAACATGCGTTTGGTAGAACTGTGGAAAAGTGATTATAAATTATAACTTAACAAATTATAACTTACAGCTGTGAGTATAAGCTGGTAACCTATTTAGTGTAGCTGTGAGATTATAGATTTAAGTTGCAGAATAGTGTTTGGTACATAAGCTATAAAATAGTTTTTTCTGTATAATTGACTTTTTTGCTCTTATATGATATAAAAATGAAAACTTTGTCATTTTTTTTTCAATTTTAATTTTAAAAAATTATTTCATTAATAAAAGTTAATATAATTAGTATTAATTAATATCAACTAATATAAAAAAATTGATACACTTGATAAAAATGCAATAGTAGTAATATTGTAATAATTTTTTTCCATTATAAATTAATTAGTATCAATTAATTGCTTAATCAATATCAATTAATACTAAAATAATTAATTAGTATCAATTAATGGCTTAATTAGTCTGAATGAATACTAAAATTATTAATTAGTATCAATTAATATTAATAATTAATTTTTATTAGTATCAAATAATATTAATAATCAACAATTGTTATTAATTAGTATCAATTAATAATTAATTCATTACAAAAATATACAATATTAAATTTTTTTGACATTTCTGATTCTGTTTTTATTAAATTTTTTTTATTACAATTAATAATATAACAATTGTTATTTATCATCAATTTATCAATTTATATTAATGTATCAATTTTGTCCCTTTTTTTTTTATTATTATTATTATTATTCATTTTAATTATTTTTAGTAATATCTCATTTTTTCTTTATAGTAATGTATCATTATTATTCTTTATATTAATGTATCAATTTATATTAATTTATCAATTTACATATATTCATCAATTTATATTAACTTATCAATTTTTCCATCAATTAATATTATCAATTAATATAAATTACATATATTCATCAATATTAATTTTTTTCATCAATTATTACATAAATTACATATATAAATATTATCAATTATTATTAATTTTTCCATCAATTACATATATTCATCAATATTCTTATTAATAGTATCAATTAGCATCAATTATTATTTTTTATTCATTAATTATTTTGTTTTTTTTTTAATTAAAAAAACACTGAAAAACCTCCAAAAAAAAAATAATGAAAACCCTAGCTCCGGCAGGATGAACCGACGCTAGGGTTTCATTCAGATTGCGATGGCAGATGGTGCAGATCAACCGACGCAGATGGCAGATCACGATCGCGAAGAGGAAGACGGGTTCACGAAGGGGGAGAGACTGTACAGATCAACGGCGCTAGGGCAGATGGTGCAGATCAACCGGCGCAGATGGCAGATCGCGATCGCGAAGAGGGAGATGGGTTCGCGAAGGGGAAGAGACAGAGAGGGAGAGAGAGAGAGAGAGCTCAGTCGCCGGAAATACATGCTCGTCGGAAATCGCCTAGCTCACCGAAATCGCTTCTCTTGTTTGTGTGAGAGAGGAAGAATGAGTGAAAAATGATTTATATAGTGACATTTTCGTTATTACTTAAGTTTTGGAGGGGCATTTAAGTCATTTTGCCCCTCCCCAAACAGCTACGCGCATAAGTCATTTTTTAAGCACCTCGCGAGCAACTTCAACTTTTAAGCCGAATTTAGCTTAAATTAAGCCATAATCTATGTCCATAAGTTGTACCAAACACCCCATAACAGCTTAATTTAAGCCAAAAGTTGATTTAAGTTGAAATTAAGTTCGCCAAACACCCACATAGTCTGCCACGAAAGACAGTCTTAACAAAAACATGAGCCATTTTTTGTCTCACACAAAAAGGCTTTTAAAAAAACAACATATTTGTGTGTACTTTTTTCAAAGTATTTAAACTTCATAAAATCATCTAGACAGATCTAAAAAAAGTTTAAGCAAAATCGGACCTAACTTTAAAAATGGACGATAATTAATCCAAAAAAAAAAAAAATTAAATACAAACCTAGCTTATTTAGATGGCTTTCCAACAACTAGTTCCAATAACAAGCCAGCCAAAGCTTGTCAAGTCTCCTTCATCCAGGTCCAACACAGTTTATAGATGAGAACACTACACCCTCTTCAAGTAGCATGGCCGGCTGTCCTTGCAAAGTAAATCCTAAATACTTGTATTCACCTACAAACTACAAATAATTGTTGCCTTTCTGATTTCCCAATAATTGTTGACCATCAATACAAAGATTTTCTATACATGCCCAAAACAAGAAGGAAATGCTGAAAAAAAATATTCTACAGCCATAAAAGCAAGAAAAAAAAAAAAAAAACTCATTTCTCCAATTAGCATCATCATGGTATACTAGTTCTCAAAACACTTATACTGTGTTTGGTTAGGGGATTTGAGGAGGGATTTGGAAAGGAAAAGAGAAAAGGTGTGTGAAACTAGGTGAAATGTAAATATATTTTATTCATTTTTCACCTAACTTTTCTCTTTCCCTTTCCAAATCCCTCCCCAAATCCCCCAACCAAACACAGCGTTAACCTACCCAAAAGAGAGATGAAAATAAAAAAAATAAAAATAAGGAAAAATACAGTAAGGTGATGTTATCTATACAAAACCTCATTATACTGAAGAACCAAAAAAAAAAAAACAATCTATCAGACTTGGTGATACTAAATGACTAGTATTCCCTGTGTACAACTATTGTATGCTTCCGATAGCGACTGGAAATCATTGCCATTGAGAATTCAGCATCGCATGCTCAAATGATGAATCCAGTGGTCACCGCTCTTCTCCAACCAAACCACCATTTATTGGAAAGATACAAGAAAATACGAGATAATTCCATTTGACAAGAATCTCGTATCTGCCGATACGGGTAGTATTTGGAAACCATCAACAGTACCAAAAACCTACGCTTCGGATCTTCAATCAGCTCATAAAATTTCTTCATTCTAAACCAAAACTTTTTCCAACTCTCTCTCTCTGAAAAAACCAGTTGTTCCTACAAAACCTCTAAAAGAACTGATTTATATATCACTGTTCTGATTTCATACCAAAATTTTATGACTTCTTAATGAAAATTGGGCACAGCAAATGAATGCCAAGGTTAAAGACGAAGCTCCAAGAGCACCAAACAATGTGATGAATTCCACTTAAAAACTAGTTTACAGCTTCGAAGAAAAGAACCTGAGGTTGCAACTTTCCCTTCTCACACTTGGTAAGAACATTGTCCCAGCCACCGATTACCTAGACATCGAATATAAAAAGTGAAAACCAAAATAAACGGGATGTATAACCAAATAAACTAGTAAATGAATTGAATTTTTACCTTGACAGTTTTGTCGTCGTACATTACCCAGCGTTCATGATCATGACTGTAGGCGAAACAATAATAATGTTGCCCGTAATAGCAAACCTAGGTGATGAGAAAAAGTGGAGAGTAATGCGACCGAGGCGTATTTAATATCATAAACCAATTAATAATTTATTTAAAGACCACAATATATGTAGAGAAAACAAAGGACATAGTCATTCAATCCATTTGCATTTATTAAGCACTCAGCCGATGTTCAAAAAACCAGAAAACATACATTTCCTAACTTATAGATGGTGGAAAGTTCGTTTTGTGTTGATCACACCAGCCTGGCTTTTTATTGCCCTTCTCAAGGCAATACAACAATAGACATAATGAAAATTAGCAGTATTTGTTGTTGCAATATCCAACGATCCACCATACATATCTTACGATTCGAAACTTTTTAGAGTTAAATCAATTCTATCATCAATATTTACGATACATATATGATATATGATATGATAAACGATCCATGATACATATATTACACAAATAGTTAAATTTCTTTAGCAATTAAAAAATAATAATAATTTAACTTATTTTATGTAAATTAATATTGTCAAAAAATTTCATTAGCCTATTAGAAAAGAGTATTTTTCAGATCAGAAGGGTACTTTCTACTTTATTTTTGCCTACCTTTGGACAAGTATATACTTGTATTGTATTATCGATCCATGCACTTACATGGTTAAAGTTTAAAGTTTTCTACTATGGACAATTTGAGAACTTGAGAGCTGTAGATAAAATATTAAAACTTAAATTGTGACTGAAGACCTACAGAATTACTAAGAATGATATTTGAGGTTTGATTCAAGAATTTAATAATGCACCGAAATCCTATATTTTTATTAATACAAATTTTAACTCCGCTTTGCATTTATATGCATTAAGTATTGATGTGTACATATCTTTAATTTAAAGACCCTTATGCAATTTCAAGAATTATACATTGTTTATATTTGTTTTTTCTATAACTACATTTATTTTCCTACCTATTTTTACAGTGTTAAAATATCTTACGATACATGATACAATACAATGTGATTCAAAAAATTAAAAAAATGATATGCAATTCATAACCCGACTTGACAACTGCACCAGCATCAACTAAAGTTTGAGCGTACCCACTATTTGGCATCCCTTACAAAAGTGTACTTTTTTATCTTTTTTAAGTCACATCACCTCTCTACTTTTTGGCACATCTTTTCGTAAAAAGTCAAAAAATACATTTATTTAGATCATTCCAAACACCCTCTAACATAAGCAATTCGATATATTCAACTATCATGTAAAATATTTTATCAAAGCATTCAGTTAATTTTCAACTCTTCCCTGTGCGCTATAGCTCTTTCCTTTAAGTCATCCCCCAAACCTCTTGACAAAAGAGCAACCCAAAAAAGAAAAAATGTCACACGGCAAACCAAGGGTGAAGTGTGCAACGAAGGTGGTGTAGAACCAGGCAGGAAAGAACAGAGAATAGGAACAAGGAGAAGGATTAGTATAATACTTAAACTGACACTTCTCCCCACCTGCTTCATCTTTCCCCTCATTATCCTGCTTCAATATTTGTATCAAACCTCAACCAATGTTCTAAAACCCGGACTGTTGATCAAACCAGAAACAGGATCAGGTCAATGGTCACTGGTTCAACTGTCAAATCAACCGAAATCGAACCATAATGCTATAATTAACACATAAATATCTTAAAAATTATACAAAAATAATAATAATAAATATACAAATACATTCATTTAAATTATTTTGCATTTTAAGATACATTTGTATTTACATAAATATAATTTACCAAATATATATGTTTATATAGATTGTTTAAAGCAAATAATAATTATACTATGTGTTGGAAGAAATATAACGTTCACAAGATTTAACAAGTTGGTTGCCTATCATAGTGGTTGGCGTTTGGTTTGATTCTCACGAGATTGCAAGTTCAAGCCCTACTACATTCAATATTTGCTTTGAAAGCAACATGCAGTTGGATTCGTGAACCGGCTACCGGTTTCAACAGTTGGCAGGTTCAACCTTGATTTTCACCGGTTTAGTGAAAATAAGCTGGTTTTCTGTTGAAAACAAGTTTAGAAGTTCATTTGGACCGCAACCTAAGCAAGTCAATGATTTAACCGGTTGAACCGGCCAGTCCGATCCAGTTATTAAAACATTGATCCCAACTATGATCTTTCTCCGAGGAATCCCATCTCTGCTTTCACAATGACAATCAGCCACCATACCTACTTTGATATGCTCTTCGTCATCAGAGTTCTCACCAACCATTGGCTGAAACCTTCACTGGAACTCTGTGACCCTTGAGGCTTTGATCATGAGGAAGACGACTAAAGGACCTAATAATATAACCTTTAAACCAACCTTTCTCCCCTACAGACTCTCTTTCCCCACATTATGCGTGATGCATCAGTAGGATTTCCCGCACACACATCACTTTGTCCAAACCAAGGTTTTAAAAAGCGGCCACAACCGTTACATAACGCCGTTATGTAATGGTTTTAGCGGTTACCGCCACCCGTTACGGCCGCTTTTGCAGTGTGATTGAGATTCGCAGGTGTGTCGGCCGTAGCGGCTGCCGTAACGGTCGTAACGGTGCTGTAATAGCCGTAACAGCTTGTTACGCACCGTTACGTAACGGTTCCAAACTGTTTCTTTTAAAAAAACACACAAAAAAAAGCTGAAAATGGGGGAAGAGGGATAGAGAGAAGAGGGAAGATAAAGAGAGAAAATGAAGGAGCAAGAGATGAAGAGAGAGAAGAGGGAAGATGAAGAACATGTTATTGATTTGTTGAAGTTGTAAGACCTATACTATTCTATTCAACTGCTATCACTAAACCATTTTGTTTATGTGTGTCTATCTATCTATTATTTGAAAATAATAATAATAATAAGTGTGGTCATTATTTATTTGGCTTGGTTAAAATATGTATATATATATATATTTAGGCTCTTATTTATTCTCTTACTTTTGTCATTATTTATCTTATATATAATAGTTAGTGATTGATTTTTTGTATAATATAAAGTCATTAATTATTAAAATAAAATGTAAAAAACTCAATTTATAGTGATTTAAAAAAATGAAATATATTGGATCATACTTAAAAACTTGCAAAAATTGATCAATATTTATTTTTAACCCAATAACTATGATCATGGAAAAAAAATATGAGTATCGGTAAGTTTTTTTCAAATTGTACGAAAAATAAAAAAATTCACGGTTCCGGTTACCGCAACCGTTACACTACGGCCTTTACACCCCGCAACCGCAACCGCTTTTCAGAACCTTAGTCCCAACTATATATATAAACTACAAATAAAATTCATCAACTTCTGGAATCGCATCTCTGCATCCTCTCGCATGTTTGTTTGGACGGTCCCTCGACTATTTGGTTAGAAATGATGTGCATCATATGTTTGTTTTCTCATGAGATTAGATATCTGAAAAAGACTATCCTAGTAAATCAAATGTTTGGTTAGAATATTATAAAGAATAATAAATGCTCAAAAGACTATTTTACCTTTTTCAATTTTTTACGAAGTAATAGCAATAATAAATCTATTTTTAATATTTTATGTTATTTTTTTCCTAGAACTTCTAAAAAATTAAGTAAATAAAACATCAATAAAAATTAAATTATTTTATTTTATTTTTTAATTGAGACTTCTATATTTTATTTTATTTTACTACGTAAAATACATAATGAAATTAAACATTTGTCTATGTGATAGTGAAAACAAAAATTTGAATCTTTATCCCACCATTTGAAAAAAAAATTTAAATTTTTATTCCAAAAAAAATTTTAAAAAAATAAAATAAAGATATATGTATTGGGCGGGTAAAAGTGTTTTTTTACAAGTTAATCCCATAGGATTGTTATCCTGCCATTTGTATCCCACATCCCCCTGGAACACAACAATCGCATATATGAAGAACATGGAGTCTGGTTGGACTTCTACTCCAACCAACAAATTTCCAACCAAACAATGAACTCCTCCATAGAATGGACATGGAGTCCAATCCCCCCTTCCAATCATTCCAAACAAACACCTCAAAGGAGTAGCCATCCTTTCCTCCCAAATGCACCTCATGACACTAAGCAGAGTTGCTCTCCAACACATGCACCTACCCCGCCATCTAGGGGTGCAACTCAGTCAAGTCCAATTAGGTTGCCTAAGCCCAGCCCAGCCCAACTTCCGCTTAGAGTTGCCCAAGCTCAGCTTTCAACCCGAAAATGACTACCCAAGCCCGACCAAACATAATATATTAAACTTGGGCTTGGCCCAAATTGCTCACAAATTTGAGATTTTTTCCAACTAGACTAATTAATGTGTTAAAAATAGACACTAAATTTTTTTTACAAAATAATTAATAGCATCAAAATAAATCATTTATATGATGAGAAAGAGAGATGAGAACTGAGGCACTGTTGAGCCGTTGCAACCGTCTTTTTCCATTTCCAAGTGATAAAAGAAAATGTTAGGTTTTATGTAGTAATACTAGCGTGTATGTGATATATAGTGAATATAATATAATGGTTTAGATTATTTTAGTATCTAATGGCTAATAATTTTTATGTATATTTAATATTTTTATATATTTATATATATAATTCGGGTTTCAAGTTGCCTGGTGTCTTTGCCCAAACCCAGCCTAAATTTAATTTGGACTTTTGAATTTCTACCAAAGCCCACACTGAATTCAAAAATATATTGTTGAAGCCCTAAAAAACTCGGGCTTGGAGCAAGTTGTTCGGGTTGAGCTCATCCAAGTTGTACCCCTACCACCATACCACCATCCCCCTCTCCAAGTGTTTTCACCACTGAACTTGAGAAAACCCAATTTCACTTCAAAGAGCATCAATATAACAACCCATAGTGCTCTAGCCTCTACCAATTAACCAACATAAGATGGTGGATGACACTTCCACCGCTTTTTACATATGCAACACCAGTTCAAAAGCACCTCTCCTCTATGAAATAACTTATCTATCGCCAAAAGTCCTTCACGTTTTCACGTTATTAGTTTCAATTGAAAACTCTTTTAGCATACTCTGATATTCACATTATTTGAACCTATACTTGTTCAGTTCCGTTAAAAAAGAAAAGCTCACCTTTTTTACAATAGAATAATATAATCAAACTTCTCTCTTTAAACTACAGTAGTGGAAAAGTTTTTGAATATCAAATAAATATTGAAACCTCATGCTTTTTCATAATTAAATACATACCACTGAAACCAAGGAGTGTTTGTTCTTTGGATCAAGCCCACGATAAAGAACACCAATATCTATTTCAGTATCTAGAGCAGCCAATGTTGATGCTATGTCCTCGGCACTCTCACAAGTATTCTGCCAACCCATAACTGCACAATACAAATCACATATAATTTTAAATTGCTTACAAAATACACTTTAACTTTTTTTTAAGTAACAGAGTGACAATTCTCTCAACAACTTTGCAGTCACCTGTTGTGAAAACATGCGGTGGAGTTGAAAGAATATGATGGATATGGTTATGCTTCCCACAACCACCAGCCTCAGTGTCACAAGCAAGCTGGTGATTCATCTCTACAAGGTGTAAAAGCTCATCAAAGGAGTTCTCTGCACACATTACCTGAAAAGTAAAGGAAGAACTCTATCAATAAATATTGCGGAATTAACTAGCAAAATCAGCAAATAAGTAATTATATAAAATCTTCTTCCAATGAGACATGCCTTCATTGTTCGGAGGGCACTGGCATTAATATTATGAAAGAAAGAAGTGTACTTCATGTGTCTAGACTCCAAACCACAATTGTAGCAATTCATCCTTTCAAAAATGTCCATCCCAAAAAGAGAATGTGCAATACAAGCAGTGTTTGTACAATCCCAGGAGCCTTTGCAATTGCTTTCGACTGATTCAGTATCAGAAACACCCAAACCAGATGTAAATGAACTATGAAGGCAGTCAAATATTACTCCCAACACCTCAGAAGCATCATTCATCTGAGCCTGTCAATCGAAGCCATATTAGCAAAAAACATCCATCTAAATGTGTGGTTTTAGAGCATAAGATGAGAATATAAATTGAACTATTATGTTACAAAAATAACAGGGGATAAGGAACACAGTTATGTGACCTCCTGGAAGAAATTATCATCTGGATACATGTTGCTTAGAGCAATCCTCAGAGAAGTAGGGGCCACAGCCTCTCTTCGCATGTCTGTAGATGCCACACTTAGGGCAGTAAAAATATCATACAGAGCACAGGTAACACAAGGATCTCCAACATGATGATGCTCTGAAGTTGATCTCCCCATGAATTCATCTCGAAACCGTCTCAAGTGCCATAAGGACTGAAATTTCACAATGAGAAACAAAAATCTCAGGCCAAAGAAAGAGATCCAAACAAAAAATTATACAAATTCTCTAAAGCCAACCTGTATGATAACATTTAGAAAACAGTTGTATTCACCAACTTCATTCTTCAGGCCAGTGCCATATACATCTGCTCCATTCACATTTTCAAGTGTGACTTCATTAAGTGCAACATCCAAGTTATCCACGTCAGAAGATATCTTTTGTGACATCCTTGAACTTGAGATCAAGGGCACTTTTTTATGTGCCTGAAATGTGTCTGGGGAACAAGACAAATACAAGGGAGAGTATGCTTTAGCAACTTGAAGGAACAAGGGAAGTAACTCTGTGCTAACATTAATTCACCCAAAAAAAAGCTCTGTGCTAACACTGCTGGAAAATGCACTGACACAAGGGCAGCTAGGCAGAATTAAATCAACACGCACTAGTTGACTTCAACTGTCTCTCAGATATGATTGGACTCTAAATCAGTAAGATCAATGGCAGTTGAGGCATAAGGCGCTTGACAATAAATATGTACAGATATATGTCTAAAAGTGAAGTTATAGTGACATAATACATAAAGGGAGCATTAGAGATCAGAGCACAAAACTACATGAATTTTCACATTATTCATTAAGCTTGTCTACCATAGACATACACAAGTGCAGTAATCCATTTAGACATGAGTGAACACACGGGTGTATATAACATGGCATAATGAATAAAACAATACACTAACATTTCCTTCCAACCACCCAGTTTAAGACAAACCTACCCAAACCAAATCACCATGCACATCTATTTGTATATTAATAGATGTGCTCAGTTAAACCAATTACATTGATATCTTAACCAGACAAGATTTCTAAAGAATTCAGTTCCATCAACACAAGCTCATGGATATCTGAACCTGACCAATGACATACAAAGATGTAACAACATTACAGTTATTCAAGCAATTTTTTTAATCAAATGGCAAGGATAAAAGCATATCTACATGCTTGCATATATAAAAGCCATCAGACCCATCACACTGTTTGCCCTGCCAATGCGGACTCTTGAAGGTAGACTACCAACATGGATGCACACACGCATGGATTAATACTACCAACAACATGGTTGAGTTGATTAATATGTTAAGGCAAACACACAGAAATTAATGATTGCAAAGCAAGAAAAATAAATCAAATATGATTAAGAAAATTAGTTACTCCCTCCGTCCCAAAATATTAGTCCCTTGTTCCATTTTTCATTGTCCCAAAATATTAGTCCCTTTTCAAAAATCAAGAACTAAAATATTATAAATCTCCTATTTTGCCCTTCTTTTAAATTCATGACAATTGATGTTCCCAAAAAAATGTACTACTTTAATTTTAAGTCAAAGGGTAGTTTTGGAAATTTAATATTTTTGAAATGTAATAATTGTATTACCAAAAAAAGTTAAATTCCCCAAAAAGGACCAATATTTTAGGACGGAGCGAGTATCTAACACGATTGCCAAACTAAATAATGGTTCTTAATTTTTAAAGAACCTCCTTAATTAAAATTCCATTTTAGCAAATTGTATACAAAGCTTCTCTCCACAGAGAGAACCTCTCAGAGAGGGAAAAGAGGGTGGATATTCAACAATTTGTTAAAAATTATATAAACTGACAGAAACCTGCAGAATAATGGGCCAAAAACAAAGTGATAGCAGACAATGTTTTCTCCATCTCATTCTTTTCCCCATACATGCCGGAGGTATGGGTGCTAACAGAACTTTATTGAAGTATAACAATCATCAAAATCAGTACAAGAAATTGCTATGCGCCATTACCACCACACAAAACAATCACACGTCAGAGATCCCTTATAATTCAATAGAAATTCACATTTATGAAAGCAGATAGCAGAGAGTGGGCCAAAAAAGGATTACCTGTGACAAATTTAGAAACTCCAAGTATCATCCGTAAAAAGTACAGGGTGTTTGGGATGATCTACATGGGTATACTTTTTGATTTTTTATGAAAAGATGTGCAAAAAATGAGAGAGGTGATGTGACCCAAAAAAGATAAAATGATAAAAAGTGCAATTTTGTAGATTATGCCATATAGACCGTGCTTGGATGGCCATATGATGCTACAACATTATGTTAAAAACTGAGCACTTTGAAGTGGAATTAACTAATCATGAGCCCCTTAAAAGGATTGTGCAACAAGTTTATGATAATGCCTTCACAGAATGGAATAAAAATAATTCCTAGACACAACGTATATGTCATTCTATTAACTCTATATTCCAAGTTAAATTGTGATTTTGTGTATTTATGATGCTTTTTTACTTTAGAAAAAAAAGAACTATAATATTTTTAAAAAATTAATACTTATATTTATTACTTATATATAATTTTTTTTTTTTAATATTTCGTTTTTTTTTTTTTTTTTGATAAATAAAAAATAATAATATAACTAATGACCCGGTTCCTTTTCTAATTCGCTTAACCATCCGAATTTAAAAACATTACTCCCTCCATCCCATTTTTTTGGTCTATTATTTCAATTTTTGTTGTCCCAAAATGAATGTCTACTTTGAAAAGCCAACGTTTTAAATTTAAATGTTTCCAAAATTACCCCTTGTAAAGTAATTATAAAAATATTTAAAAATGAGAATAGAAGGGCATTTTTGGAATTAACCCTTTAAATTTTGAATTCAAAATATAATGATTATGTCTCCTTAAAAAGTTTGAAATTTTCAAAAGGGACTATCAATATGGGATGGAGGGTTACAAAATTATTTCATGAAAAGTGAGAAAATAATCAGCACTTTCTATGTATTTTCATGTTTATTATATATGCTCTTTATACATTAAGTATTAACAATGAAATTCAGGTTGTGAGAGCCCCTGTCAAGCTTTGTCCAAATTTAATTTGGGTTGGCAAATTTTTGATCAAATCCTGACCAAATTTGAAATTCTATTGCCCAAGCCCTAAATTTTGCGGGTTGGACTCATATTGCTCAGATTGGGTCCGCCCAAGTTGGCACCCCTATGTAATGTGTAAGACTTCTTGGTTTAAAATTTGAATTCAAAATATAATGATTATGTCTCCTTAAAAAGTTTGAAATTTTCAAAAGGGACTATCAATATGGGACGGAGGGTTACAAAATTATTTTATGAAAAGTGAGAAAATAATCAGCACTTTATATGTATTTTCATGTTTATTATATTTACTTTTTATACATTAAGTATTAACAATAAAATTCAGGTTGTCAAGCCCTGTCCAAATTTAATTTGGGTTGGCAAATTTTCAATCATATCCTGACCAAATTTGAAATTCTATTGCCCAAGCCCTAAATTTTGCGAGTTGGACTCATATTGCTTAGATTGGGTCCGCCCAAGTTGCACCCCTATGTAATGTGTATGACTTCTTGGGTTATTTGGCTTAGAAAGGAATGAAAGAGTTTTTGAGGAAAAATTTGAGCTATAGAGTGTATGGAGCACAATTTGTTATTTGGCTTCATTTTAGATTTTGGTCTCCGTCTTTTAGGAAGATTCCTTTATTTTTTAATCTAGATGTTGGAAAGTCGTATGCTAAGTAAACCAACAGAAATGCAAACATCATATTCCTATAGCTTTTATCTTTCATCATTCTTCACTTATTAATGTTCTACCAGTAATTACAACATCTAAGAAACCTCCCTATTGCCGGATGCTCCTTAAACATTTATTGATTTGAACTCAATAAATTAGTGCAGGAACTAAGACTTCATTAGAACAAGGCCAAAAACTTGAAATTACTGAAACCTCTTGAAAATGCAACGCATTCCATTAAACATTATCATAAATCTATCCTCGTCATTTTCATCATTTTAACTAAACAGAATGTTATCGCAACCTGATTTTCATTTTTAATTGTTTGTGAGAAAAATCTGGTGCGACAAATGTCACCTATCTGGATTGACTCTACAGATATTATTTCACAATCCAATGCAAATACATGGTGCTTGCTTTCAAAAAATGCCCAAACATAAGCTCCAGAGTTATGGTATAATTGTTTCCAATAGCTACTTTTGTGTCTAACTACCTTTCACCAATTGCAAATTACGCAGCATATGCATCAAGAAACACTTTCCCCATAGGTTAAAACGAAGATTACATCACCTATATCTGGATCATCACCTAAGAATACTACAATATGCACCAATTAATGTACTAACTAGTATACTAACAAATGATGTGGCATAATTTTAGAAGTTTTGGGTATTTGTAATTTGTATAATGGGTGGGGTCGGTAATAATGACATAACACTAGTTGGTACACTAGTGTGTACATTAATTGGTGCATGTAGCACCATCGATCACCTAAAGTTGAGGATCAAAGCTCAAACATGATTTCAAAAGTCTATAGAGGCAGATATTATGACATTTAAAACTCAAGCCTTGTACTCGGCTTATGCACTAGAGTGAGCAACCACTGTCTCTTTCTTGCTCTTCCAAGATAGTTGAGAGTCATGGAAGAAAAGGCAGAAGCCGAATTGTATATCCTTTATAAAGCATTTTATGGTGTTTCTCATCCTATACAAGGAAAATGCATTATAGTTCCAAAAATAGATAAAAAGAATTCTACTTGTAGAGTGTGTTATATTGTTTCTTAAAATAGGGAGAAGAAAAAACTTTTTATAATAAATATAGATAGATAGATGGAAATACAAAGAGAAAAAGAACATCAAATTGAAATGATTAATTCAGTTGTATTGAATTCTTTCAGAAGATAAATATTCCAAATAAGAAAAAAATATGCAAGTCGCAAATGGGGCTTGAACCCTGGAGGTGCTAGAAAGTACCACTCAACCTAACAGCTGGCAATCATATGGCAGATATAAAGATATTTGACATAAATATTACACTAAAGTGACATATACAGGAATAGCTAACAGAAGATTTACCAAGGCTTTGGCGTACAGCTTTTTTAATGTCAGCTTGGAACCTTTCTTCATCATCCTCCTCCGCTCGTAACTGTCTTAACGTCTTTGTTCCATTGTCACCCACACAAGGATTATCTAATTAACCAAAGTAACCCTTGACATATTAGTTCCTTACTCCACAAAAAGGATCAATATACACACCTTTTCTTTCCTCTTTTTTTTTTTTTTTTTTTTTGAAAAAACTAATCTAAGTAATAACTGAAAAAAACTAATCTAAGTGATAACTGGTACAGATGACATCATCAAGCAGCCCTTTCCAAATAACAACTTTTAATGCAAAGTAGAACATTGCAAAAATGCATACTAAAAACAAAACAAAACAAAAAAGTTAAAACATAGACTGTTGACTCCAAGCATGGAAAGATAATACATGCATTCAAATATATAAGAACATAACAGGTAAAACCGGTAGTGATATTCTGATTGTCTAAAAGTGCTAAATGACTATTGATATTTGATTACATTAATGATGATCTCTTCTATACAAAAATTACTAAATTTCACTAAAATCAAACCATGATGATACTGGTTTTTTTGAGCTCCGCAAGTTATACAAACTAAATGAACTTTTCCATCTGTTTAAAATACCATGAGACCAGTCCACATAATAGTGCACTATACTATACAGAGAATATCATCTAACAGGCCTCAACTCAAATTCAAGAAGTCCTTAACCCAACCACATGGTTGGACACATGAATTGTATTTCATTCATCTCATCTAGAGTTGTGTCCTAAATTAAACCCTGGACAGATCAGAATTCATGTTCATAAGCTATGATTATATGTCCACATTTGCCCTTTACCAATATCAATCCTTCTCCTTTCTCTGAGCTTGGGAGGGCTGTGTAAAAGATAATACTCTAAGCAGGACACAAGTGGAGTTATCATCAAACTCTCCAGAGTACATTTATCATGTTCATAAGATGTGGTTTATATCAACAGGCAACAACTTTGACATAATGTTCTGCCTCACATTCCAAACATTTATGATTGACAGAACAATAAATATTTGGAATGTGTGGCAGAATAAATCAGTAGGAACAATAAATCAGTAGGGACAAATCTTTAGATTGACATAATATTCTGCCTCGCATTCCAAACACTCAAGATTGACAGGAACTATCAAGGTTTGCTGTTTATCCCTACTGATTTCAAGACTAAATACAAACTTTCTGGGAGTGGAACCTTGCATTCTTTTCTTTCTTCTTTTTCCTTTAAGTGTGCACCCTTACACCCTTTTGGACAGCCATATACTAAATCAAGAACAATTACAATTAAAAAACAAGATGATTTTATAGCAAAAATCTGAGAACTTACTGCTGTCACCATGCGGACCATCCTTAGTAACTTGTCCAGCTTCAATATTTTCCTTCTCAGATGATACAGCTTGATACTTTGCATCAACCAACTTAGAGGAACTCCTCTGACGTCTACCTTTCCTTCCTGTCCGCCGATCAGTAGACAAAGCACCATCCTCCGAAATTCCTCCATTAGGTAAGCCTGCACAAGAAAATGATTGATGGCAACATCTTGCAAAAATTATGTTTGCCCCACCAAACTCTGGGAGCTTGTGAAATAACTGCTAACCTTGCTTAACATATGTATGAAGGTGACCGTGAGTATTACCAATCCTTTGCGCAGATCTATCAGCAGCATTCACCAGAGCACCTTCTAAAACATTTGGGAATCCATTTTGCTGGGTCAAGGGTTCCTAGACATTTGCAAGTACGTAAGTTTCCCTCAATATCTAAATGGAATTATCATGACATAAAAATTCAGCAGCCACACATTTTTCTCAGGACATTTATCAGGTTAATTAATTCAAAATTCTAATAATCAATAGAAATATAACTTGAGAACAGGAACAACCAACTACTGAACCACTCCAACTAAAGAAAAGAACCTCAATACAAGAATGCTCACCTTCTTACAATGTTTCAATTGCTCGTGCCTATCTTGATCATCATCGCTGTGCTTATCTGGAATTGTTGTTGCAGTTTTCTTATTTTGTTCAGCAAGGTGCTTCTGTTTAGCCTCCTCTTCAATTCGTCTCTGATACTCCAGAGTTTCTTCAAGCTTTCTTTCCTCTGCTTCAAGTTCAATCCTACGTCTAATCTCCTCTTCCTGCTGTTTTAAGGCATCACCACTTACAGACAAAACAATTTCAGAATCTGGATAGTATACATCGGATGCAACTGGAAAGGAGCTGCAACATGACAGACATTTGTTAAACATTAAAAAATAAACTATGCCAACTTCCACATTCATAATAGAGATGTCTTGGAAAATTGCAAGTGAGGTGCATTAAGGTAGTAAGAGAAGCGAACCCCTGTTCTGTAGTCTCATGGTGAAGCACAAGCTCATCAGTACCAGTAGCCTGCAAAAGCAAGAAATTATTAGCCCTAGATCCTGCATTTTGTGCTTACACTATCAATTCATAGAAACAAAACAACATAAAAAAAATAAAAATAAAAACAAAACGCCCGGCCACACAATTCTAACCTTCAAATCCTTGGTTTTTCTGTTTTCCTTGTTCTTTTTCTTATCCCTCGTCTTCTCTTGTATATTTCTAGAGTTATCACTCCCCCCACCAGTGCCTTTTTTGGAGTCAAGTGCAAGTTCTGCTAAAAATGCTTCTCTTGCAGCATCAGACTTCTCAGTGGCATCTTTTTCAGCCAGATCCTCTAATTGTGCCTGGAAAGGAAAGATTCACACCAGAAATCACAAAGTCAAGTCCACAAATCTTTATCCAAAAAATAAATAAAGCATCTAGAAATTATCAGGAACATTTAAAAAGGGAAGATACAGACCCGCATAAAAGACTTCACAAGAGGTACTAGTATTAACCGATAATCAAGAGCTGACACTGGATCAAGTTTAGCTTCCATCTGCTGCATCCCAGTAAGATTCCGCATCATTTTCGCATCAAGTTTGCTGAGCTGCATGACTGAACAAGTGAGATAATGCAGCGAGAATGTGTCACATGATCTCTTCTTTTTTTACTTTTCTTTTTTTCTTTTTTTCTTTTAGGGGTGGAGGGGGCTATTAAAAGAACATCTAGAACTAAACATAACAAACCTCTGTGGCCAACTGTTCTTTCTGCCTCTGGATTGCGACTTCTATGCAAGAATCCACCTGATGCAGATAGTCCTTCATTCTCCAATCATCGTCTTCACCAGATTCCAAGTCACATAGTTGATTAGTCACACCGCTATAAGTTTCCTCAAATCCTAACTGATTGGCATTCAGACTTTCTGCTTCTTTCAGAACATGTGATATTGCATCCAACTCAAACCTGTTGCTAATAAACATAATGTCATTGTCACTTTCAATAAGCTCTTCTCGCCGCTTTCTTAAGACAGACTCGTAACTTCGACGAACAAATTCTGTGACATGCTCCCTTTTCTTTCCTTCTTCAAGACAAAGATCCTCCACTGACTGCAATGCTTCCTCATAGCTCAAGTGCTCACATTTTCTCTCATACATGCTCTGTAGATGGTAAAAATCCTTCTCAAGCGTTTGGAGAATTTCCATCCCTTGATGTGATTTCTCTTCTCTCATCCTTGTCCACAAAGCCAATTGTTCCCCAGCTGTAGGACCTGTGAATATCCAGGACAACAAAGCATCGGCATCAAGTATAACTGAATTTTCACAGCCAGCATTAGTGGAAGTTGGTGCAGCTGCATCATCTGTGACAACTTCATGGCAGATGGTGGAAGGAAGATTGCAAGGCAGGAAATGCTCATCCAAAAGGAGACAAGATGCATCTTCATTGAGGACTATCTTCTCCATGATTTCAGCCCCTTGAGTGCCAGTGTTGGAATCGTCAATGGCACTACTTTTCTCAGAATATCTAACTATGCCACAAGAATGAGATAACTCCTGCAAGTATTTTAGGACTTTCTTAAGCTCAGAAGCTCCCAAAAAGCAGATGCATATAGGTGTTTGTTCAACACCATAGTTGAGAAGCTGAGAACCAGAAGCAATACCCTGCAGCTCATCCATGGAATATTGTATAACCTTGTGAACATGACTTGCAGCAAGGTATTTATGCCTAATAAGCACCTGGAAAGTGGCATGGATTTTCTCAAGGAGCTTTGCACGCTCAGGATCATCAGACAATGGCCAGCTATCGGGAAGAAAATATGCCTTACCAGCATGACTCACATCACATTCTCTCCACCTAATATCAGAAACCTTGTCATAGCTTTTGCACTCCACAATATCACCATTACAACTATCCCCGAATTTCTCCCTTTGAGGGGACAAGTCCCATGCATCTTCGGAGCAATCATTGTTAGTCAGGCAGTCCTTACACTCCTCTGCGTAATTCCTTTGGTATGATTCACCAAGAAGCTCAGGAGCTTGGGGTTTCAACTGGTTTTCAAGCATTTTAATTGAAGCATTGACATCTAATGGTTTCCATGAACAGTTAAGAAGCATCTCAATCCATTCGTTGTCAACGTTTTGAGGCAAAATCGACTGCATTTTGGGTAAGAGATTCCCCATGTGCTCTTGCAAAACATGTTGCATGTGGGATTCAGAGTCGGCAAATTTCTCACTGCAACGGCAGCACATCCAGAATTTCCATGTTCTGATGCCTTCAGTGAAGGATATAGCTTCGGATAGGACTTCATTCGCCAAATTATCCTTTGAGGAACTGAAATGGGCCTTAAGTTCTGAAATCCTAATTCTGATCAAGTCTTTCTTCATATCCAAATTCATGGAATTCCAATATGAGCGGACCCAGTCCCTTCTCTCCGCAGATGATGCATTCTTCCTCAGATTTCCAGACTTCCGTCGCTCAGCCGCTCTCTGACCAGACCCGGATGATGAATCTAAAGCCTTATTTTCATCATTTTGTGATCGGGGTGCCTCTGACTTCTGCTGCAACAGCCTCGCAGCAGCCACCCGAACTTCAATCTCTTTCCTTCTTTCTTCAGGCGTCTTAGTTGCTTTCTTGATCTCATTTGGCCGCCTTGCTTGCACCAACCTGACCTCCATTGGGTCCTCCGAAACCCTCCTTATAGGAATTAACCGAAATTTCTCTTCCCCATTTCCAAGATTCTTCATCCAAGTTGAAATAGAAGCTATATTCGATTTTTGAATTAACGACCGAAGCTCATTCTGCACATGAGTAATCCGTGCATCAGCTGTCAAAATCTTCTGCTGGCTCTCATCCTGCAAGCTTTCCTTCGCCGGATCAACTGGATTCTCAATCGCCAACGCCCTTTCACACTCCTGCACCACCTCTTCATACTCCTTCCCATCATTGGCCGCTTCGTACAGCAAATTGGCATAAAAATGCGCAAACTCAATAGAGTTGGGGGAAGACACAGCAGCTTTCCTAGCAGACTCAATTGCATTCTTCAAATGCCGCTGTTTCGCATTGGGATCATCGATTATCGAAGCAACCTTAACACAGACAGTCCCTTGAACTCGGTGAATCAAAGCCGAGTGAGCCGAGTTTTCATGTTTAAGACACATCTCCTTCATAAGCCTTAGGGCTTTCGTATGGTTCCCTCGGCGGAGTGCCGTGAGAGCTCGCTCGCATTCGAGCTTGACTCCAGTGTAAGGCGAAGCGTCCGATTCAACAACAGACGCTTCGATCTTACTCTGCTGCTGCTGCTGCTGCTGCTGTTGTTGTTGTTGTATCTCAATCGATGCATTCGAATTCGTGTTGTTTTGCTCGGTCTCGACTGAACTCACAACACCATCGGAGACTGAGCCGCCGCCGCCGCCGCCGTTGGAAACCACCGGCGACGGCGGAGGAGCACCCGATGCTTTGGAGGAGCGAGAAGGAGCGACGTTTCGCTTCTTATGCCCCATCTATTATTCTACAGCAATACAATTTTCATGCATATATAGAGAGAGAGAGTACAAGAGACTTACTTTGGGACCAATCGATTCTAGAGAGAGAAAATGCGAGGGTTGAGTTTGAATCTGGAGGCGAGAGAAACGGAGACGCCGGAGATGGTGTCAGAGACGATTGATCGATCGGTCGGCGGCGATATATATGTATGTCTATATATACAGAGAGAGACTGTGTGTGTCGCTCTCTCTCTCTCTCTCTCTATCTTCTCTCTCTATATTGGGTTTCTATCTCTCTATATGTATACACACCTAACCACAGGTGGGTGAGGCTTGGTTTGTACCCTGCTCTGTGTGAGTTTGGAGAAAGAGATGAGAAAAGGGGTTAATAGAGACAAATAATTCAATAAATATGGCCTAATCCCTTTGATTTTCTTTTTACTTGGAGTTAGATTTTTTAATAATTTTTTTAGTGATTTTTTACAAAAATATTTATTTATTTTTTGGATTTTATTGAACGGATCGAGAAAAAAATTTGAAAAGAAAATCTAATAAAAAGATCCAAAAATAATAATAAACAGTTGCCCTTTTATTTTTTTGAATTTTTTTAAAAAAATTTACTTTGTTCGTTTACATGAAAATAAATAAAAAAAAAATTATGTAGTTTTAAAAAAAAAAATCACTGAGAATAAATAAAATAAGGATAATACTTGAGACCCCTTTTGGGGGCACCCCCTCACCCCCCTTTGCCATGTGTCAGGGGGTGATTGGATGTGCAGGAAAGGGGGACCAATGAGAGAAGAGAGGGGGTCAAAAGGGGGTCTAAATCACCACCCATGAAATAATTTGAAAAAAATTGACTTTTTAGTTAGGTGTGAAAATATGTTTTGAGAAAATGATTAAAATTGACTTTTTAACTTTTTTTTGAAAAAAAAAGTATAAAAAAATGTTTAAAATAATGTGATTCAAAATGAGTTAAAAGTTATAATATGACTTTTAACAATCTTCTCCAAATAGCAGTGTAAGATAATTTAAGAGATTTTATTGCATTGCTTTTTTTTTAAAAAAAATTAAGGAGTGTTTTGGGAAGTTGGTAAAAAGCTGACTTTTGACTTTTTATCATGCTTTTTAGCTTTTTGGAAAGTGATTTGGGAAGTTGATAAAAAGATGACTTTTGACTTTTTGGTTTAATATTTGTTTATGGTGTCAAATCAAATTAAAATGACCAAAATACCCTTACCCAACATAAGAAATTTACTTTTTTATTTTTTTTTTCATAGACTCCAATTTGTAATTTCATACTTGCGTTTTTATGGCTTCCCAAATGAATTTTGTTACGTTTTTAGCCACTTGCGTTTTTGGACCTTGGATCAAAACGCTACGTTTTTCGAAACTTCCCAGAACAACACTAAATGTCAGACAAAAACTTGTGGGCATCCCTTTGTCAATTGTCAATATTTTTCTACAACAATGTTAGATTTCACAAAAAAAAAAAACATGAAAATCTTCTCGAAACTATATAACTTGACAAATTGATCGATACTTTATATTGAGTAAGTAAACCGGCACAACTTCAAAAAAAACTCTTAAAAAATTGTCATACGATACTTTCTATATTTGAATTCAATGTATATAGAATTGTTGTAAAACTTTCTCCTTTTTTTCTTAAATTATATGTAAATAAAAATGTCAAAAACAAAAATTACTTATCATACAAATTATGAATAAAATTAGTAACTATTATTATAAATCTCCATACTTTTTGGTCCAAATATCTTTAGTTTTAAAGAGATTAAAAAAAGTACACTATAATGGATCCTGCTCATTGCCAATCTTCACCATATCTATATATTTTTCTTTCATCAAATTAATCACTTATGCCGAACTAAATCTTACTTGCTTATTAATAAAGTAAATAGATCTATTATTTCTTTAAATACAAATATTTAAAATCATAGTGTAACATATGTTCTCTCCTGTTTTAATTATGGACTAGATGAAATAAATCAAAAGACAAATTTTGGTTCAAATGATTAAAATAAAAAAAAAATAAAATAAAGAAAAAAAGAGAGAGAAACATTATTATAGAGTTGTCTAAAAGAAATTTGAGAGTTTTGGGTATACTTACTTGATAATGATGTAATGGTTAGATCATTCAATTTTAATTTTATTTAGAATTATAAAATGTATTTTTAACTTGTAAAACATGTATAAACTCCAAATAAAATGTATCAACACCAAAATATGACGGTATCTCACTTTAAACTATAAACAAGAATTTATAACTTAGTGTGATAATTTTATATTTGAAACGTTTGTGTTGAGTTTTAATTTTTTATTTGTCAGTTCAATTCAATTGCTTACAATCTTTTTTGTCAACCGGTTTGAATTATTAACAAATATGTAGTAAATTATATCAAACTAAATAATTAACTATATAAGAAATTCTAACAATACGTACTCACAGACTCAACGCCAATAATCACAACATAATCTAAAAAAATAAGTTTCATAATGAGAAATAAACAAACATAAACAACTTAATAAAGAGCCCCTACTAGGGCATAAACCATCAATATTTTCTATAAGTAACTAAAATAATTATTTTTGAAAAAAAAACCCATTACTCTCTCTCTCTCTCTCTCTCTCTCTCTCTCTCAACTTTATCGAACAAGATAAGGAATCTAATCTCAAGTCATCCTTTTATTTTTTTTAAACTTCTACGCCTTTGTCTTAACAAATCTAAAATTCAGATATAGCATTAACAGTAAGGCAATGTTTGAAAATTTTGAAGCCTGTGAATTTTGTACCATAATCAAACTTTCAATATTTTTTTTAATATAGAAATAATTATGCTTACACTTTGATGAATTGCTTCTCAAGGTTATCTTTGTATGGGAATTTAAAATTTTGTGAAATTAGGTTACTTGGTATTTTTTTGATAAAAATTAGTGAGTGTATGGAGGGAGCTCATCCCAACCCAGTGGACTATATTCAAATCTAATTTTGTAACTCAGTACACTTTATATTTTGTTCTAATTATGTAATTTTTAAACCAATGGCAAAATTATTTCTTTTAAGAGATGGAAGAAGAGAATTACGTTTCAAAGGTATAAGAGCATCCACAATGGACACACTGAGTTGTGTGTTAGTGTCAGGTGCCAACTTTTGGCTAGCTGAGGATATTGTTTGGTGCTGCAGTGGATGGGTTAACGTGTGTGTTAGTGGTGTGTGTTAACTTGTTTGTTATCTGTAGTGATGGTTTTAGCTAGCGAAGGGGGCGTGTTTTTGGTCTTACGGGTTGACCGGCCGGACGTCCGGCT
Organism: Camellia japonica; assembly: GCA_030407325.1. Lineage (NCBI taxonomy): Eukaryota > Viridiplantae > Streptophyta > Magnoliopsida > Ericales > Theaceae > Camellia > Camellia japonica. Next base: position 96,665,234 of record JAPPVO010000059.1, read on the forward strand.
AGTTGACCGGTCAACGGCAATTTATTTTTTTATTTTTTATATTTGTTGGGATTTTTTTTTGAACTTGAAATTTAATTTTGGGTTTGAAATTTTTGATTAAACTAAATATTTATTTTTTTATTTTATTTATTATATACAAACATATATATATATATATATATATTTAACACACACCTTAACACACCCCTTAACACATCCATTGCACCACCACTCACTCTCTAAAATTAACAAACTCTTAACACATCTTAACAAACATTTTTTAGCCCCACTTCTATTACTTTTTGTTATATAACACACTTTAATACACTTTTTTAGCCATCCCATTGTGAATGCCCTAAGAAATGATACAGTTTAGGTATCCAACAAAGGTATAAATAATTTTGTTATAACTATCTTAAAAATAAAAAAATTTAAAAATAAGAAGATTCTAATTGATTAAAAGGGGACTGACAGGATTGAGAATAACACTACCCCAAAAAAAATATCTTCTACTTAGAGCATCTCCAACGATTACTCAGATTTTTCATCAAATTTGAGTCAAAAAGTAGTCATTTCCTTAATCTGATACTTCGCGCTCCAACGGTTCAGTATCAAATCATTTTCATCAAATTTGCGCCGGGCAACCGGTAACGGCAAAAAAAAAAATATTTTTTTTTTTTTTGATTTTTTTTTGAACTTTTTGAACTTTTGGTGGTCGACCGGGTGGTCGACCGGTTAGGCAAAAAAATTTTTTTTTTTTTTTTGCGACCGGTTTGAACCTTTTTTTCAGAACTGTTTGAACTTTTGGTGGGCGACCGGTTGGTCAACCCGCCGGTCGACCGGTTCGTCTCCTGGCAACGGTCATGTACAGTGTTTTGGTGAAACGCGGAGTCTGTCATCAGTTTGGTGAAACTTTTGCTGAAATTTCATTTTGGTATGACTTTGGTGCAACCGTTGGAGCATGAAAAAGTGGGTTTTTCATCAAAATTTAAATCTGATGCTGGGTTTAGTTCACCGTTGAAGATGGTCTTAATTTACTTATATTTTTATTTATTTATAAATTATTTCACTAAATTAAAGATCAAATACAACATTAAAATATTATTTAACAGTTTTTTATTTTTGGCAAAGTTGACAGCCATTTATTTCACATCATATCAAAGAGTACAATGATACATCAATAATGTGCTTTATGACTTTTTTTTTTCCTTTTTATTTAAAAAAGAAAAAAGAAAAAAAAAGTTAATTATTTTTAATAAAGTAAAATCTACTCACACTATAGCGAGCTTTACATGTTAAGCGAACTTTCCTCAGCCCTTACATTTGACTTAGGCCTCATGAACAGGTGAAAAATGATAATAACGATCTTGCTAATGAGTACAAGAAAGTTTTTATTAAATTTAATATACTTTTATTAAAATTAATATATATTTTCAACATATTTTCAAGATTTATTTTACACCTTTTACAACATTAAATAATGCTTAAAAACACTTGTTAACATTTACCTTTTAATAATACACCGTGTTAGAACAAAAAATATAATTGAGCAATTCCTAAGTAAGATATAGAAAGTAAATGTGTCATTTAATTAACTACGTATTAAAGTAATGAATATTTGACAGTAATGTAATAATTTAATCACCTTCATGCCATTAACATAGAGTAATTATATTTACACTGCAATTTTTTATATCGCTTTTTAATTATGCTTTTTTCAAAATTTTATTTAATCTAATTCCAAACATACCATCATTTTTACAATTATTTTAATTCTAACTCTACCTGATCCAAACACCATCTCTAACAGCCACTTCTAACCACTAACCACGCAGTCTCTCTACTCATTATAACTCTTTTGCACTCCGCAACTACCATACTACAGCCCCTTATCTCAACCTTCCCCGACTCCTGAGAAACTTCTTCCTACCTCAAACTTCCTCCAACATTGCCCACCATTGCGATTCCCTTCCCTCTCTCTCTATGTGTGCATGCAAGCAAAGAGAAAAAAAAAAGGATTGAGTGATAAATGTAGGGTTGAGCAATGGTTGGGCTATGGCAAGGTAGAAAAGGGGATGGAGATGGCAGTAATAGTGGTTGTTTGGTGGAGATAATGGATATATGAAGAAATTAGAATTTTTGAATGGTTAAGATTAAATAACTTTTGAAAATTTTAGATAGGAATCAAATTGTAACAAAAAAATTAATAAAAAAAATTAAACAATATGATATATAATGAGTTGTTTTTGTAATGTAAATAGAGTTACCCATTAAAAGGGTTATTATTATAATGTAGGCCAATATAATATCATCAAAACTATAAATTAGCTATAATTTCTTCATTAATTTTACCCTAATTATTTTGTACCCTCATGTAAGGACCCAAAACAAAAACGAGAAAAAGAAAGTTATGATACATACGAAGCTTTGAAAAGATTAAAAACCACTAATAGACACAAACCCTCAATGGTGTATATACAAAGCACTCCCTCAAAAAGACTATGAAAAAGATTGATTGAATTTAGTATGGCTGTTCAAAAATAAATTACAAAACCATCAAAAATATATTACAGAACCATGTCCAGGAACCATAAAAAACTTACAATTAATGCATTCTCTCATGAATCAACACAAACTGATCACAATTGGATACAACTATTTCACGAGAGGTAGATCTCATCTTTTTTGTGAGTCTTCCATATCCATGTAAGGCCCCATTGGTTTTAGAGTGAAATAGATGAGAGGGGATTAGGATAGAAGTGTAGTTATTTAGTATTGTATTTGTTTATAGAGTTGAAGAAGGAATTAGGATGGAGGAGGGGATTAAAATGGAGGTTGGAAGGGGGATTGTGATGGAGAAGGTGGAAGTAGAGATGGTATTAGAAAAATAGTGAGGGGATTATAAATTTTTTTTTCTTTTTTATTTTTTACATATTAGAAATTTTTTTTTAAACATTAATGTTTAATTTTTTATATTTTTTTATTTGTTTTATTATTTTATATAAAAATAATTTAATAATTCCTACATTAATAACTATCATCAAAACAAACATAATTTTACTTAGTCTCCTCACTAACGGTCCCCTCACTATTAATTTCCTCATTATGAATCCCCTTCATTCTACTTCTAAAAACAAACGGGGCCTAAGAAAATTGTATCTAATTCTATAATCGATTTATGTGTAAATAGTAAAACTGCCCTCTAAAAGACATGAAAACAGATTGATTGAATTTAGCATAGCTGCCATAAATAAATTACAACCTAATGCATAAAAGCTGAGTTCATTTCGCACTACAAAACTGCTCTCTACACCATACAAAACCCTTGTCCAAGGCAAGGACATCAAGAACTTACAGTAAATGCATTCTCTCAACATAAGATTGAATCAACCACCTACTAAGAGGCTCTCCATAGCCCACGAAACAACCGGTATTGTTGTTCTCAGTGAAGAATGGAAAGCTGAAACTATGCAGCAGATTCTCCACCGCCTCCCTCACCAACGATGCACCCGTCACCCTGCTCCGCCGGCCCCATCCCGTCACAATATCAATCCGGCTCGGACAAGTCCCCGACACAAGCATCTGTCTCCGGAACCAAGCAAGCGTCCTCGAAAGCGCGGTCACGGCGGTTCCATCTGACATGACGTGGAGGTTTATGAGCCAGTAACATGAGCTTTTACACTTCACTGCATCTGGGTACACATTCTTTTCCGCAGCAACCTCCCAAACAGACCCCGCCTCCTCCTTGAGCCCGGTCTTGTGGAGAAAATCAACCACTGCATCGACGAGTCCTCTCTTGCTTTCTCTATCTTCGCTGTGCATTAGGTCCAAGAAAGTACTCACGTGATCACGCACGTTCTGCCCATCTGGTCCAGACGATGGCATTGACAGTAGAAATGTGTGGGCTGGGTGCCCTGTTGTGGCCATGAGCTCGCAGCAAAAACCCATGTCGAAAGACGTTTGAGCCTCTGTACAGCAACTGAGAAGTAAAGTGTAGGTCTGAAGAGACGGGTTTAGGCCCAAACTAAGCATACTCTGCAGCAAATTGTATGCATCAGATAGCTGATGGACCCGAAGAAAAGCGCTGAGAAGGGAATTACAGGTTGGAATGTTGGGGCACAAACCCGCATCGAGCATCGCTTGGTACCAACCCCAAGCCTTTTGGGCATTCCCAGCTTTGCCCCAAAGATCGACCAGGAGACCATAAACCGGTTCATCGGGTACCCAATTTTTTCGCTTCATCTCCGCATAAACCGCTTCGGCCTCTTCGAGATACCCGCAATGGCCGAGCACCTCCATTACTATGCTGTAAGTCACGTTGTCAGGTTCAAATCCCGCATTCTGCATCTGATGATAAAGCTCTAAAGCATTCGAATAGTTTCTCGCTTTCGCGTGCAAAGCAATCATGATATTATACGTCACTAAGTTTGGTTCACAGCCCTGATTTACCATTTCAGAGAAAAGTTTCTGGGCAGCATTCAAATGGCCAGCTTTGCCAAGACAATTGATGATGACACTATAAGTGAACGTGTCGGGAGAGAGACCGGCCTCTTGCATCCTCTGATACATATGCATGGCGAAATCAAGATACCCAGCTTTTGCATGGATGTCGATGAGCGTACAATAGGTGACACGGTCAGGTTCACACCCCAATTCTTGCATTTGCTTGAAAACATTGACCGCTTCGTTCAAATAGTTCGCGCGTCCGTAACTGTGAATGAGACGGTTATACGTCACGACATTGGGTTGACAACCATCACGAATCATCTGGTCAAGCAACTTGTTTATTGTGCCGAATTGGCGAGCACGGCCAAGGATGCCGATCATGGTGGTGTAAGTATGCCCATCATGCTTGAACCCGGTTCGTCGTTTCAACCAATAGAAAAACCCAAGAGCAATCGAATAATCTTGAAGCTGCTTAAGGACTTGGTTTGCTTGATACACGTCCATTGAACAGTTGAGCTTTCTCAGAGCCTCTTCAGTTGCTGGGCCCCATTTCAACTGTCTCAAAAGCCGAGAAACCGTTTCCACCACATGCCCGGTGCTTGAAAACTGTCTAGCCATTGGAGCAACTCCAGTAGGTATTTTTGCAGTTTCCCCCCTAAACTTTCCCTCAGAAGTTTGTGCAGTCGACAAGGCACGGATTGAATGGCCATTTGATCTCTGAGGCAGAACCCTTCTACTATCATGGGAATACGAAGATACACCATGGGTTTCTACTGAATTTCTGGGTCCCTTGTTTGGAATGGTATTGGAACCTTTAACCGAACCAGGTTTTTCACCTCTACCCTTTGCACCATGAGAGTTAACTATTGTCGGGTTTGAACCAGGTGCAGACTGAGCAGATGGTTTTCCATGGACTTTGTCCTTCTTGTATGTTTTCACATTCGCAGATTTGATGTTTGAAACGGGTCTTGTACCATCGACCATTGAATTCTTGGATGAACTAAGCATTCCGCTCCCATCGGAAGTAGGAATTTTGTAATTAACTAAATCCGACAAAAAACTTACTGCCGCAATGCCTACCTTAACAAATTGGTCTGAAATCGGAGGTGATGATGAATGAACCGAGCCGTTTTGAACAGTATCGATGCTACTAGCATAACTGACACAATCCGATCTCCCCAAAGAACTGGTAGCAGATATGACTTGTGGTAGAGAAGCAGGGTGTTTGACACTATCGGGTTTATGAGAATTCACCACTTTAACAGCATCTCCAGAGATCAAAGAGCCAGCTCTTGCGGAAGTTTTGGATGCTAAGGTGGGCGGTGCTGGTCCATGTTGCACTTCATTTCTAGGATTCTGCTTTCTTGAAACACAAGTTTCGTCTTCAGTACAAGTGCATGAACTACTTCCATCTGCTGCATTGCATCGGGACCCACTGAAGAAGAAGGACCTAGCAGATTGGGAAAGGGTCCCGAGGTGCTTTGTTCGTAACATAATCTGCATATAAAAATCAATGGAAAAACAAAAACAAAAAGAAAAAGAAAAAGAAATCAGTCACCTTTTCTTTAACAAGTTTCAGTTTTCAAAATGTGAATATCCCATAAATTTGTCATTTCACTCCAAGCACGAAACAAAAACTAATATATGACACAAAATGAATTTTTCCCTACAAAAAATTCTTGTCAATTTGCAAAATGAAAGAGAGAAACTAGTGTGGGTAGTTGGCGGATATATTGGAGGAAACAAAATGCTCGAGAATATATGACCACCTCAACTAGAAAATTATTGAACATGCAAAATAGAACAAAAACACATACAAAGCACTCTATATAGTCTAATAAATAATGTATGACACAACAAATGGTGGGTGTTCTACAAATAATTTATTGAGGGCACACTTGGAAACCCATCAAAATGTTTGAGAACACAAATACATCACATAGAAGGCAGCGGTGAAAGACATGGATCATCAATTAAACCACATTAAATTACAGTTAAATGAGTCTATGCAATATAGGTGCAATCTACACATTACAGTTTTAACCAGTGTATTACAATTTCAACCTTCAGACATTTGAACTACTCCTGATGTTCACCACAACAAATCAGCAAAGCACACTCCTCAGCATGCAAGCCCGAGTGGGCGTTTGTAATTTGAAAGTTCTTTAGAGACATTTCTAGTGACAAAAGAAGAAACATTATTTAATACCTAGCCCCTCAAAATCTGATGATTAAAGACATCAAAATTATAGCCAAAGGCAACATGACAAAGCCTTAAGAAAAAAAAAAAGACTAAAAAAAAAGCAGTCAGATCTGACATACATACATACATATTCCACACTCATGCATCTACCTTTCGGTTACTTTTCTCTTGGGCAGTTCTCAAATACATGCAATATTCGTGTTTGTAGTGTTTTTTACATTTAGCACATCACTTAATATTATGTACATTTTCACCAAAGTTCTTGGCAACTGCCTTTCTCGCATATTTTGACAAACCATGGCACATTCAAATAAAACGTCCTTTAAGCATGAATAAGTATAGGAGATTATTGGAAGAAACTTGCAAGGGTTACAGTTACTCAAGGAAAAATCTAATAGGCATTTAAATTCTAGAAAATTACTTGTTTCTTCCATGGAATACCTGATTTTGGCAACATCTTCTTGTGTGGTCTCTCTAAGCTACAACGAGTAAGAAGAAAATGCTACAGCCCTAAGATTTCCTATTAAAGGCTACACACCTCTCTTTACCTGAAAGACACGTGATGCCAGTGTAAAACCATACTAAAACCAGAAGAAGGGGGATGTGAACAAACATACACACACCCCAAAGGCATATTCCAATTTCTTTGAAGCAGCTACAATTATGTATTTAATGATTTTGCTAGGGTATGTTCTTTTGGTGTGATGTTAATGGTGGAGTTTGGAGAATCCTGTGATTTGGTGACTTTGGGATGCTCTTTTGGTCAAATCACACAAGTTCAAAATATCATGAATTTCTAAAATCATGCAAAAGGCAGCAATCCAAAAGGGTGTGATTTGGAGAATTTCAACGAAATACAATCATATGAAATTTTGTTGCCCATATTTAAACACTGATTAGCCCAAGGACAAATAATCCTTTTCTGTGACGCTTCCCAAAACAGTAAAAGTTTTTTCATGAGAGTCATGACAAGAGACTTTGTCCAACTGTAGTTTAACAGGATTCCATTCTCCAGTCTCCAGCCAATGATACCAATTTACAATCTCCTACCAACAATAAACACTCCACGGATATGCCAGCTAATGAAACTTCCAGTGATTGAGCAGCATGCATTGTTTTTAGCATCAACTGAGCACAAATAAATACCATTATCAGACCACTGTAACCTTATTCCCCACCTTCCCCTCTCCTCATATTTTCAGCAGTTTTTCCTTGAGTTCTCATAACAGAAAATAACACACAACTTGAAATTCCCAATAAATTATATATCCCAAATTTTGCAAAAAGAACGCAATCTCATATATTTATTAACTAAGAATTTTATAGATTAGTTAATTCATTCTTTAAAGAATACCAATCTCTTGCCTCAAAACCATCTTCTTATCTTATTCCTAATCCTTTTGTATTGAATTTTTGTTTTATGACATCTTATATGTTAACATTTCCATTCAAAATATCAGAATTCTACATTAATTATTATATTTACAGTCATGAATTGAATCCTATATCTTATCAAGAATGCCATTTGACATAATAATACTAGTCTACAATAACATTTGGCCATTTAATCAACTTATAATTTTGATTTTCTGTCAATGGTCAATCGGTTTTGACTAAGACTAGTTTATTATGTTTTGACAAAGTCCCTTCCTCCACTTGACAGGGGCAATTTGCACAGTGCCCGACACTTTAAACAAACTCGCATGACAACAGCTTGGGGGCATCTTTAGCCTTAAACTGCACTAGTTTTATTAAATTCTCAAAAGCAATTTCAAAGGCAACAACAACATTTTATGTGTTAGTGAGTAGCACAAAGCTCACCAATCTATGTCCATTGAACTAATTAGTCTAGATTGATTAGAAAAACACTAGAGTAAGATGGCCCCAAGGAATTTCCTAAGGCTTGAAATGGGGTATATTTTATTCAGAAAACGGGGATTATTTTTGATGCACTATAAACAATTAACCGATTTGTGAGTTGCCTCTTTTATTAATTTTCTTTACTCTTTGCTAAAACGAGTGTCCAATAAAAATTCCAGGTAAAAATAATGTCTTCATGAAAGAGGGGGGAAAAGCAGGAAGCTAAGTTTGAAGATGGTGCTGATGAAGGCAACAAAGCTAATCGTGAGACAACACTTGATAGCATCTGTTAAGGGAGAGCAGTGATCATGGTGACTGGAATAATTGTTTGTGGTGTTTCTAACTGTAAATGGATGTGGTATACACTCGACACTAAATGTTGGTACTACAAGGAAAGTGGTATATTTGATTACGGTAGCAGTGCTGGTTTGAAGGTGATTGGCTGGGTGATGTAGTTGTATGATGAAAAGACAGTCACATTCTTAAATGTCAGCATTTTGCAATTTACACAAGTTGCTTTCGCTATCCAAGAAAAAGTACTCGAAGTTGCACAAATGAGGACAATTCTATTGTTTACCCATGTCAACTATACAGCTTAGGGAGTAATAATAATAATAATAAAAGGAAGGTTACCTAATTATGTTTGCTTTCAAGTTTAAATTACAATTAGTAAAATAACTTAAGGCTATGTTTGTATTATGAATTTGGGTAGGGATTTGAAAAGGGAAAAGAAAAAAGTATGTGAAAGATAGCTATATTTCATTCACATTTCACCCACTCTCTCTCTCTCTCTCTCTTCAAATCTTTACCCAAATACATGAACCAAACACGGCCTAAAGATTTCTGTCAAGAAGGTGCATTATGGTTATCCAAATTAAAAGGATATCCAAATACAATTTGAAATCACAACTTTGTACAAGTTTCAGATTCCCTTCTCACATCACTGTGTTGTCAAGACCATCTTGTCCAAAAATACTCCCTATACAAACATCAAAACCACAAAATTCTAGGGGTTTTTTTTTTCATTTTTGGAAGTACATCTCCTTTATCATAAAGCAAAAATATATATAATTAAAGCAACAGTCTCACTTAGTTACAAAATCAAAAACACTTCGCCCTATTTGGTTTCGTTTCAAAATATATTTTGAGAAAAATCTCCAAAAAAACTAAAAACTAAAAACTCTGAAAAAAACTCAAAAACAACCACCATTTTCATATGGTTTTCTTCTTGGGGGGCAAAAATATCTTTTTGGTATCTATATTTTTTCAAAAAAAAAAAAATCAGAAAACAGATTTTGGAAACCAAACCAAACTGACTTCCATTACTATGACAATACCAAACTAATACAAATACCTTGATCCATTCATACCCATCTCAATCCATCAAAAAAAGCCCTTTTCCCCATATAGAAATCAATAACAATACACAACTTGGACCTGCAAAATTGTTCTTCCATTTTCACTAAAGCATCAATCTTTACGATTATCTAACAACAATCAACAAAACCCACATTCAAAATCACAAACTAAACCCCAAAAAAAACACAATCATTCACCAGAAACAGCTCACCAAAACAGCAACAACCCAACAAACAGAACAAAACCCACATTCCAAATCACCAAACTAAACCCAAAAAACACAATCATTCGCAAGATACAACAACACACCCAGAACAGAATAACAAAAACCTTGTAAACAAAACAAATTGAAACACAGCAAACAGAGAGTTGTGAGAAGAGAAGTACCTAAAATGGCTTATGGGTCTATGATAATCAGAGAGAGAGAGAAAGAGGGGTTTTGGAGAGAGAAAGTAAAGGGAGGCGGCCGGCTTCTTCTTCTACAGCGTGTGCCGTCAACCCCTGAGCTTCCAGGCAACTTGGGGAGAAGGGGAGAGAGAAGGACTGAGTTTAATTTTCGTGTGTCCAAACATCGCTAACTTTGTTTTACCCTACTTTTTGTGAGGCTTTCGCTATGCCATGCTCTGCTGCTTTGGTGAACCACGTGTTCTTGCTTTCATTGTTTGCATCTCACATCAGAAGGTTCTGATTTTTCTTTCATTTTCTTAATTTTTTTAACTACACTCCGTTTGTTTATAAAAAAACAAATGATAAAAAGCATAAAAATAATAAGAAGTGAAATAAAATAAAATTTTATTTTTTTGGATGAAAATTTTCATAACAAAATGATAGGAAAAAATATAATCGTTGCATTATAAGGAGTTGTAGAGAGAAATATGAATAAAAAGAAAAATAAAATAAATCTTATCAAGATTTATGAAAAACATAAATTTCCCTATATGTTTTTGTATGAAATTGTTAGTCTAACTAATAAACTAATTTGAGTTGTACATAAAATTTTAATTTTGCATTATTTTTTACGATTCTCTTTCTAAATAAACACATAAAAATTATTTTCTTTTTCCTTCACTTTCCTATATTTGATTTTTTTAGTAATTTTTTTAGTTTTTTAATCAAAATATGTGTAAAAATTTAAAATAAATAAATTGATTTTTTATATTAATTTTTTTGATATTTTTTAACTGTAATTGCCAAACACAGCTTTAATTATGAGAGTTTTGAGTGTTTTGACTTGAATAGTGGTTGTATGTGGGTGGTTGGGTCATATTATTCTCCTGTGACTCCATCTAGGGATAGTGAAGGGTTTTGTCTTTTGCTTTGTTTTTGCCAATTTTCTACTCTATTTTATTTTATTTTTAAAAAAATGATTATATTTTGTAATCCCAAAGAAAGGGAGATTTTAGAAAAAAAATTACATAAATAATTAAAAGTAGATAAATTATGTTAAAGTTGGCTGGAGATCAATTAGAAAGATAAATAAGTTAAAATTGAACAGGTTAAAAATTTATTAATTAACTTGAACCTTTTACAATCTTGCTATCAATCCCACTATTTTTTTCAACCAATCTTACTCCATCACCACTAATAACCCAAGCAAAGACACTCAATTGGGCTCATTTGATATAACTTTTCCCAAGTTAAAATTTGACAATTAAAAAACAAAAAATTTAAAACAGGTCTTTTTCCACTTTCAAATAATTTTTTTAGCTTAGCTTGGTTCGGGATACACTATATAAGTACACTTTTTTATTTGTTTGAGTCATATTAACTCTCTACTTTTTTACACATACTTTCATAAAAAGTTAAAAAATACATCTATTTAAATCATCAAAAACAACCCCAAAGTACTCCATAAATTATAAGCAACAACAATACTAAACGCCATGTATAGCATTTATGCTCCATTTGAAAACTTATGTTTTTAGTTAAAAAATCGGGACATGTTATTAAATTCTTTTTTCTACTTTTATATGCATCTTTTCGTAAAAAAATTAAAAATTAATAAAAAATCAATCTAAAAAAATATATATATATGTACTCTAGTTCTAATAAACTGCACCAATCATGACTTGGAGATTGATTGTATATCGCTTACGCATCATGTTCCTATTATGCAAGAAAAAAAATAAATTAAGGGCATACTATCTCAATCCACAATTTTAACAAGAATCTTATATGTAGGGGTATAAAAATGGCATGCGTCCCGAGGTGATCATTGGCCCGAGTCCGGTTTGAGACACTGCACTGGGGATTAGGCTGTCATTTTGAAACCTGGCCCAATTCGTAGCCCTGGTCCAAGACTCGGCCCGTTGCCACTCAAGGCACACTCAAATCTGACCCGATGCCTAATTTTCATTTTAGTGGAAAACAATAAAATTTTAGTGAGAAAAATAAAATAAAAATGTTCAAACTCGTCTAGACTCAGTCCAAACCCGAGCCCAGTCATAGGCTCGTTAGTCCAGACCGATGACCAAATACCCTCTAAGCCTAATTTTTATGGCTTGTGGTCGGGTCTGAATTTTGCAAGAGCTCGCACGGCCCGACATAGATCGGCCTTAGCTTGAATCCAAGTGCGTCAGGTCGGATCAAATTTACACCTTTACTTATATGTAATATAGATTTAACTTTTGGATGATAAGACTTACATCTACAATGCATCTCTATTCCACGCTAAATTTTCTAGTCAAATTTATGAATTTGTAGCGTTGCAACTGCGCGCAAAAAAAAAAAAACCACTTTAATTCCAATCCACATACCCCAACGGTCAGGGTGGTGCAACGGTGCAGGTGCACACAAGCACTGATAGATGGACACACAGCCTAGCCATACACCTGTTAGTATACATACATAAATACATATAGTAATGTGAAATGTCAACGTGGAGGAAAGAAACACCTCTCATACGACATATGACTGAGAAATATGCCTTGGCCCCAAGAAAAACCCCAGTCTCCATCATCACTCTCATATCATCATCATAATTGTTAATACTAATAAATAGTATTAAATAATCATAATGGAAATTAATAAAAATAGGTAAAAATTATAGAAAATGCTATAGATTTCAAATTGTCTACCAAACAAATGACTAAAAGTCTCATATGAATATGGAGTCTTTTGATAAAAAATTTAGTATCCCTAACATTATTAAAAACTTATCATAAATCCAAGTTCATTATGAACCTTTCTACTAATGAAAGTATTGTGAGAATAAAATTGTTTGAGGACTCGAAATCATTTGGCTCGAAATTGACTCAAAATCTAAAACGACATCATTTCGGGTTCTCTTACCAGTAACATGTAATAAAATTCTCTTATCGGTAAGATATATTAAAATTCTCTTACCGGTAAGATAATCCAAAACGACGTCGTTTTGAATTCGGGACAAATTCAAACTTGAAAATTTCGGACCTTGTAGCAGTTTTGTTTTGAGAAGAAGGTTAAAAGTTAACTTTTTAACTTTTTTGACTTTTTTTTATAGTTTCATTTAAAAGATGATATGACAAAAAATGAATTAAAAACTAACTTTTAACTTCTTCTTTTTTTGTGTTACCAAAACACCCCTTAATGATCTAGGGTCCCTACTTAACAATATATCTTATCCATCATTAAACATTCTTTATTGTTTTTTTTATGTTTTAACACAAAATCGTTGATCTTAACCTCTCAACCAACCAAAGCACTTTTAAAATATCACCGGATCATGCTCCATAATTACCAAATAACTTCTTCTTATTAATGAGTGAATTACATTGACTTTTATCATAGCTGAAGGGTTGAATTAATAATTAAAAAAAAAAAAAAAGTAAGCCAACAAATTACATCACTAGCAAAAGCAAAGTTTGATGGATTGGATGATTTTGTTTTTATATTAGTTTTTTTTTTTTTTTTTTTTTTTTTTGGGGGGGGGGGGTTGTGGCGCAGATGGACACATGCTTATTGGATATTAGTTAACAAAGAAAAATTACCAATAAATAAATAAAAGCTTAAGGAAAACAGTACCAAAATTAGGTAAAATAATTTTAATTGCACTAGGGGTTAAGTTAAAATTTATTACAAAAACATGAGAGAAGAGTCTACAAAGAAGAAGACTGAGGTGAGAGGGGTTGCACGAGGGCCATTTTTGTCATTTCATAGGTAGATTTCACATCTTTGTAATTATTATTTTTTTTTCAGGTTTTTATAATTTTTTTTTATCTTTCTCCTTTTTTTTGTAATTTATCCTTGTTTTTTTAATTGCTCATAATATATATAATTTAATTTTATTATATTTTATTTTCTCTTGACAACTTCAAGATACGCCGAACACAACCTAGAGTGTTTCAATGGAATGTGAGAGGCCCATTAACAACTAATAATAAGGGGCCCACTTTGGACCCTCTATCACAGATGAAGAGGATTGGGTTTGAGTTAGGCCCAATTTTCCGTTGAAAGCCCTAACAGCAAATGACTTCAATTCTGAAGAAAGCCCAATAAGTTCCAACGCAAAATTCATAATCTAGATTGTTTAGTATTGAGCAGGGATGCAACTTGAGAGGCTGAACCCGAATAATCCGAATCTGTTGGCTTTTTGGCTTTCGAAACGTATTTTTGTAAATGTGAGCGTGCCAGCAAAGATCAATCAGTCCTTACAGAAATTATAATTGCCAGCCAATTATCAGACGATTGTGTTTTAGTTCTTTCAGCCTCAATGAAGATGACTTTCACTAGTGGCTTGACTTAAAAGAAATTAAGCAAAATAACAGATAAATGACGAACAATTGAAGTATTTCATTAAGATGAAAACTTACAATGATTCAAACTCAGCCTCGTAGAGGTTTACAGCGACAATCTACTAAAAACTACTCCTATGAACGAAGTGCAGTGCAGGAATTTAAAGTACAGGAATGTAAAGAACAGGTATTTAAAGTGCAGGAAATGTAAGACTGAAATGTAAAACTGAAAAAGAAAATATGAAGTAACTGACTGGTTTGTTGGATCTGAGTCTGGGGGGTTTTTCTGGGAGCTTCCCTGCTATTTATACTCCTCAAGGATGACCATCGAACTGCACTTCAAACCGTCAAATTGCTCCTCCATGATTACTTGATCATGCTGCCTTAGAAGTAATTCCACTGTGTCATTACTTGCAATTGGGCTTCCCTCCTATATTTGAATTTGAATGTGAGTAACCGTTGAAGCCACGTCACCTTGTATCTCTTCGCTGATCCAATGCTACTCAGACCACGCAAGAACCAATATAACCGCCACGTGTATCATCATGTCGAAGATTAAACATTCTTCCTGTATTGTCCTTACTTCGCCACGTGTCGAACTGTAACTGGCTTTTACAAAATATGTAGCCAACATTACCCCCCGCACTAACATATCCAATACTTGGTGATATTAGTGGATCAAGCTTTTCCGCGCTTTTAGAACGTGCATGGAGTCTATATTCTGGAAACACAACCGCCATCCATTGATGATTACTTGCATTAATTTCGTTTCCGACCTTTGGAACATCTCCACCACCTTAGTAATCGAACGGACTAATATCTCTTTCATGACTGAACCAAACTTCTTCTCTATTGATCAAGTACATGAAGAGTCATCTTATGATTGTTTTCTCCTCGAAGGAAACTCCATACATTAATTAGCCACCTTCATTCCACTTCCTATATTTAAGTCATGGAGGCCTCTGCAACTTATGAATCCTTGGACCACGAATATATTGTCCTTAATCCTTTAATTAAGAAAATTGCAGATATGGATCTATGAGATTCTTCATCACAGTCTGCATGGAATAGAGCTGTGGCTCCTTCTACCTTCGAGGGTTCTGGATTTCTGGCTGGTTGGAATCTGAGGCTCATGTCTTAAGGGAGCGAATTAACCATCATTTTGTTGAGTTCACTGACCCTTTAGACTTTCCTTCTGATACACGAAGCTCGTGGTTTACCTTATGTGCCCATCGACCTCCGACGCAATTTGGAGGACAATTTACTTGTAGCATGGTACACATCCTCCATGCCTACAAGGATAGTGTCTGCCACCCGACGCCTAGAAGAGGCCCAAGGGCTCAATCCATCATCTTTAGCCAATAGGGCGAAACTCTGCTCTTCCGATTGGCTCGATTACATTAATGCTTTGTTCCTTCTGCTCTCGTGCCATCTCCTGAAATGGAAGCATCCACATCTTCTTCTTCATCTCCTGAATTAGAAGCATCCACACCTTCTCCTCCACCAACTCCCTCTTGGCCAGAGAGACTGGGGCTCGCCCTTTCTGCGGATAAGGTCTTTCTTCCTTACACGCCTCCATCTTCCCCTACTCCAGCTGAGCGAAAACAAGCCCAATTTTTGCTTGCAGCCTTCTCTCACTTGCCTTTCGACATTCTGAAGGATGATATTCCTCTCAAGAACTTTCGATAGGCTTGTGATATTTTAACTCGGGGTCAGGTCCTTAGCCCCTTTGCTCAAGCAGAACTCCACATGTTTCTGGACCAACTCCCATTACTCCTTCACTGGCATCGAACTACCATGGCAACCGCCCAATCTTTGGACCAACTCTCATCCCTTCAAGTTCATACCCAGTACGAAGCAGAGAAACTCATCGAGGAATTCGATGACTTCCAGAATAAAGACTCTGCATACGAGAATGACATGGATATGGGCGAACTGGGGCGAGGATTGAAAGAAGTAGCATTCGAAATAAAGGCTAAAGAGCTCTTTTATCAAGTGAGAGCACACCAACTTCAGCAGCCAATCCTGGAAGAAATGGAGAATAGAATGAAGAAAGAAAAGAAATTCATCGACCATAGTTGAACAACATTTCATGATCTTGTTATTTATTTCATTCCTTATTTCTATGAGCTTGAACTTGTACCTAAAGAGGGTCATTCGATGTAATTGCTTTTTTTTAATACAACTAAGACTGTTTTGGCATTGATTTTGCCTCCATTCATCTTCAAAAGCAATTTTTGGAACTTCTTTCTGAACAAACTCATCATTCGAAACTGACACAATTGTTAAAACACTAAAATCAGCACGAATTCTTCCAACTCTTGGAATAAAATTGACAATTTTGCTGATTTTCATTTAGAATCAGTGCTTCGAATTTAACAATCTTATCCTTCGAATATAGATCTAATCAATTCCAATAAGGATGCTGAGATAAATTTTCCAATTTATGGACTATGGTTACCAACTCTTGTTGATTTTTGTTTAGAATTGGTGCTTCGAATTAACAATCTTTCCCCTCAAAGCCTGTTTTAATCATAACCAAAATATAGTCATGGTTAGTACTGACTAGTTTTGCAACAGTCCATACTTACAACAATATGGAAACTGCTCTGGGGTATACTGTTTTAACCGAACAAACAATTCTCTGTGTATATACAAACCAACTATTGGTTTAGATGTTTCGAACAACTATTTACTTCTTTAAGGGTCCTCAAGCTTTGCCTCAAGGGTATTACTTTTGTTAAGAAACCTATTACAGGTCCTTGATCTCTTCGAAGTAAATCCATCATTGAGTATTCTTACATTTTTAAGCATGTAGTATGCTTCGAAGCTGACTTCTGTATTTCGAAACGTTGTTGTTTGATTTTTGGCGCCAAAATTTGGTTTCGAAGCCAAATATCTTGCTTCGAAGCTGGCATCACCATCCGGAATGTGCTCTTCCCTAAAAAAACTAACAATATTGAAAGAGACTCCTCGTATTCGTGCTTTTAGTACGTAACGACTTACGGGATATATTTTCCGGACACAAAGGCCTTTAAAACCCTTTTGTTTCGCGTTCTGGAATTACTTATGTTCTCAACGTACAAACCCTCATCAGTCTTCCACTACTCTCTCTTCACTTTCTGAAAAAAACGTACTATCAATGGCTTATTCTTCACCAAAAGTGCCAGTCATAGAGCGTGTGAGCTCATCTGTGGCCTTGAAAAGACTCATTGATGCAAAATGTGAGAAGTACAAGGCTAGGGAGAAAATCACTATCGATGGCCGTATTTTTGTCCCTCGTCGCCATATGCAGCAAGACTATGTGCTCGGGCCCATATTCAAAGAGATCCTTACTGAGCTCCCAGCCCTATACCCTCGTCTGGAGAACCAATGTCTCCTTTATGAAGGTGGTCTCGACTGGAGGAATTGGAGAATCAATCGCCCTCACCGATGCTGGCCCACGGTGAGACCGGAGTGGCAAGAATGGTATGACCGGGTCATCCCTACTAGGACATTGGACCTTCAAGAGCTCTGCCTCCTCGATGCTCTCCGACTATCTAGGGTAACTATCTCAGAGGACCCTTTCCTAGTTCCTGCTGCCTTATGTTTCTGAAACCCTATCTTTAATTTCTTTCAATTTAGATATGGGATGATGGCCCCTACTGTTCTTGATATTTGCCATCTACTAGGAGTATCCCCTATTGGTACCCCCATTACACCAGATTTTCCTGACTTAGCAGTCCCTTTCTCCCTCCCCTCTCTTAACTCATCTTACAGTGATTTTGTTAAAGTTGAGAATAAAAGAGAGAGCCTGGTAACTGATAGGAATTCTTTTCCTTCTTGTTATATTGGCTTTGCAAATTCCTCTTCTGCACCTCCTCCCAAAGAATCATGCCTGAATTTGCCCCTCTTACCAAAGCCTTTGTTTTGCAAAGAAAAAGGTAGCCTTGGCCCCATATGTTCTAGGCCATGTATATAGAGTTTGCTTCCTCTTTTTGAAAAAACCCTTAGATGCTAATCAAGGGGGGCCATTCTGGATCCTTCAGCTTTGGCTTTTCGCCTATTTTAACTGAATTACAATCCAAATGCCTTAAATTTTCTGGGCTACACTCTCTTACCCATGGCATAAGACTGGCCAATGCTTCACTTTCTTCCTCTACTTTTGCCTTTTATTTCTCTTTCTTCCATCAACTACCAGCTGCCCCTCCTATTCACCGTTTCCGTCCCTTCGAACCCAGTATTGGTCCAACTTGGTTGAATAATTTCCTAAGTGACAGGCTCTGTGCCTCGCCTGCTCACAAGGATATATGGGTTTCCCTTCTGCTTCCTAGAGAGCTATTCATCGGGACTACGAATCCTAGAGCTTATAAATGCATAGCTGAGCCTTATTGTCTTGCTCAATTTGCTAGACAATTTGGCTTCACACAAGGGGTCCCAATACCTCTCTGCAGCAACACCAATTTGAGCCTTACTAGAGAGAGATTTGAAGGTTCGGAGGTCGAGGCTAGAAGAGGCAACCTTCAAATTTATAGATGACTTGGCCAATTTTGAGTATACCCCTTTCATTCCTCAAGGTACCGTATTGAAGAGATACCAAAATTGGTGGGTGAGCAATATGGAAGTCTATTTGGCCATTTCACCTCAAAACCTACTAAAGGTGTTGGATGTGCCCAAGCCCAAGGGAACTGGAACTGTTACCTCTTCCACTGTGCCTCTTCCAACCCAGTCCATTCTTGTTGCCTCAACTCCTCTCAAAGTCACTCGGGCTGCTTCGAAGAAAGGTATATACCTTTGTTTTCTTTCCTTCGACTTTCTCTATGATGCTGGTTATCTTATTCTTAATTCTTCCTCTGTGAAGGTGGTCAACAACAAAAGAAGAGGAGACTCCTTGAGCTAGAAAAAGAAGTTCTAAGAGTAAGAAGAAGAAGAAGAAGAAGAAGATCAAGAGCAGTAAGAAGAGAAGAGAGAAGAAGAAGAAGATCAAGAGAAGAAAAAGAGTCCTTGAAAGAAAAAAAAAAAGTGATTGACTTGGTTCAACAGAAGACATCTGCTAGAGAAGTAGAAGAGGAGCTCTTTTCTAGGGAATCTGGATCTCAGACTGAAGAAATTGAGAAGGAAATTGAGAAGGAATTGAGAAGGAGCCGACAATATCAATACAGAGAAAAAAGAGAAGAAAGATAACTGTCTTTCGTTCTGATTTCGTCGAAGACTCCGATTCCAAGACCATTGTCGAAGCAATAGAAAAAAGAAGAAAAGTGGCTGCTTCAGCTACTAACTTGGTTGAAGATCCCATCCACGAAGCAGCTGCTAAGGCCGTAGAACAAGAGTATTCCAAGGCCATAATTGTCTTTGAGAGGGCTGAGAAGAGACGGCAGCAACAATTTCTGAGGGATGAAGCTGCTGCTGTTAACGCATTACAAAGGGAAGCTGCAAGAAGGCAACAGACTGCCGAACATTACTCTCTTCGCAGCTCTCCCATCAGTGCCAGCGCTTCTGGAACAAGTAATTTCTTTCATGCCTCTATTCTTTTCTTGTCGAATCTTTAATATTGAAACTTGACATTACTTTATATTTCTTTGCAGCAATCACCACTGAGCCTATCCCTCAATTTACTTCTCTTTCGAGCCTTGCTCCTCCTTCTCCTTCCAAGGAAATTCCAATTGCTACCTCTTCTTCGAAGGCAGCTAATTCCCCAATTGAGGGTGCTGGAAGTTCTCCAACTCATAATTCATCACCTTTGCCTACTTCCAGCCCCTACTCGCTTGATTCACTGGTGGCTAAGACCATAGAGACTGCCAAAAATGCTCAATCAATTTCTCCTATCCCCATGCAGTCCTCTGTGCCTTCTACCACAACTCTCTCTGCGTCTCTCATGTCTATGGATGAGGTTGATGTCTTCGAAGCCAGACTAGCTAGTCTCTTCGACATACCCTCTACCTCTCCAACATTCAATGTTGAAGCTGAGCCATTAGTTTTGGCTGACTCCTTGCTGGAAATTTTTTAGAGCTCTTCTTCCTCCAGCAGCAAGCCTTCTGCACCTTTAATAGACTTGGACACATGCCTGGATCTGTTGATTTCTTTTTCGAGGATCCCCTTCGGGGCTTTACAAAGGCCTATAATCAGAAATGGGTTCCTCCAATGCTGCAAAGTTGCTGAGCAGTCCGGCATGAATGTTTCAAGTCATCTATCTCAGGCA
>JAPPVO010000059.1:96686070-96836159 GCA_030407325.1 Camellia japonica
TTTCGAGCCTGATTCAGACCTTCGATGAAGGTAGCCACTTTCTGTCATGCGTGAGACTGGTCTAGGGGGCCAATCTCTAGCTTTGATCCCATGAACTGAGCCTTTCTCCAATCTTCTTTCAGAATGACTGCTCTCCATTCTGTAATAGTTAGGTGGCCTGGATTCATATAAGGGCCTCTTGCCCTTAGCATGTATTCTGTCCATTGCAGGCTCAACCACTAGTGGTCGCTACCTATCACTAGCCGGATACGGCCTTTTGTTGTAAGCATTGGTTGATTTAAGACGTCTCTGTACATCCCTGTAATATTGCTTCCCATCAATTGAAGCCCTTTCAACCACTTATAACTCAGTCTGCACCTGGGACACATCCTTTGTATCACTGCTGCCTCTAAGGAATCATCATCCAGTGATTCTTCATCAGAGTGTTCCCTCCGGTGTGAGAAACCTTGTCCAATAGCTGGTGGGTTTCTAGTGTCCTTCTTGATGGTTGTCTGGTTAGCAACATGCATCTGCACATTGACTTCTTCCAATTCTGTCAAGGATAAGTTCTGGAAGTCTGACGTAATGACATTGGCTGCCGCCTCTCCAACTTCTGGAAATGGATTACTGTCGATCCCCATGGCCTTTTCTGTTGTGGCTGGGAACTTCAAACTTCCTTTCCGAATTTGTTCTTGGATCATGTCTCGAAAAATAATGCAGCTTTAGTCGAGTGAGACCAAGAGTTATGCCATTTACAATATACTTTTCCCTTAAGTTCATCTGGAGATGGCAATTTTACTCCTTTAGGTAACTTAAGGAAGTTGGCCACGAACAAATGATCAAAGATGTCATCTGCCTTTGTTAAATCGAAAGAATACTTTCTGTGAAAGTCTTTCTTTTTAAACTGCTGGTCAATTGTTGTATCCTTATGAATTAATGCCTCACAAATCATAGGTTCTTTGCCCACAATCTCTGCTGCATCGATCTCATAATTAGGATATCTATAATATGTCTTGTACGATGCATTATTTCGATCTTGTTCCTCTTCTAGTAATGCTTCGTACCTAGACACCTTATAGGTTAGTTCCACCAAATCTCTGAATTCAGTTGAGTCAAACTTCTTTCGAAACTTGAACTCTAGGCCATTTTGAGCCAATCTTACGAATTCTGGCTCTGGCAGGATGACTCTACATTTATTTCGAGCCCTTTTAAATCTAGCAATAAACTGAGTAACATTTTCTTTAGGCCTTTGACTCAATCTTGCCAAGTCTGCCATGGATACCTCTGGCTCCGATTGGAAGAATTGGGCATGAAATGCCTCTTCCATTTGTTGCCAATTTTGAATGGAGCCAGGTGTAAGGTTGATGTACCATACAAATGCTCCTCCAGTTAGAGAATTTGGGAATAATCTTAGTTTCATATAGTCATAATTAGTAAATTCACCGCATTGAGCAGCAAACCTAGCAATATGCTCTATTGTTGATTGGTTTCCACTCCCATAGAAAAAGGTAAAATCTGGTATCCTGAACCCCCTTGGGTATTCATGTACCCTATCTACTCATTCTGGGTATGGTTTTCTATATACAGGAGTCTGGACCGCCCGAGCCATTGGTCCACACATCTCCCTAACAATATTAGCAATTTGGTCCCTAGGGACCATATTTTGTGCCTGCTGAACCACTACTGGAGGGACAAACACAGGATTTGGTGGACAAACTTGTGCTTGCGGTCCTCTTGGTCCATAAGGTGGTACATTTGGGACTGGTTGCCCCTGTGGTGCAGGTTGCTGTTGGGGTGTGGGTAACCCCTTTGAGCCTGTCCTGTGAAAGGACCTGCGAAAAGTGCTGGAACAGGTGTTGTGTCGCTTCCATTTGCAGGCCAACCTTCCAACCCCCCGGGTATAAATTCGAATAAGGGATTATTTACCCCCTAGTGCCAAGTATGGCTTCGAACATGGGATTTGTAACCATTCTTACGCCAGTTTCTTGTACTTGACTAGATCCACCAACTTGTGTGGCTTCATTGTTGAGTACTGAGGCATTTTGGCCTGCTATAGGCCTCGAAATGGGTTCATACCAAGACTGAGGTGATGGTCTTTCATAGTTTTGATTACTAGTTTAACCATTAGAATGTCTATTAACTTGCATAGGCTGTTTGTCTCTAGCCAATCTTTGCTGAGGGACATTTAAAACTTTCTCTGTGTGTCTTGTGTTTGTTGGTTGGTGGTTATTCATTCGATCCAAAAAGGATGTTGCCCACATTTCCATTGTGTTCATTAATTGTTGTCCCATAGCATCTACTAGGCCATCCCATGGATTTGTTGGCTGAGTAGATGGAACAGTGGATGGTTCAATTCCTTGGTTTCGTCCAATATTATGAACATATGGTTCTTGTCCCGAAGTACTGGTCTGTTCGACCATAGGTTCTGATAACATGGGAGTTTTCACAGGATGTGTTACCACATTATCCTCTGGGTTAGGTATTTCTACTCTCCTTCTACGCCTTCTTCCAAGCGTTCATTTTCTCATTGTCTTCTTCGTCTAGCCATTTCAATTAGTCCCACTGGGCGTGCCAAAATATATGTTGGCTTTTTGGCTTTCGAAGGGTATTTTTGTAAATGCGAGCGTGCCAGCAAGGATCAATCAGTCCTTACAGAAATTATAATTGCCAACCAATTATCAGACGATTGTGTTTTAGTTCTTTCAGCCTCAATGAAGAGGACTTTCACTGGTGGCTTGACTTAGGAGAAATTAAGCAAAATAACAGATAAATGACGAACAATTGAAGTATTTCATTAAGATGAAAACTTACAATGATTCAAACTCAGCCTCGTAGAGGTTTACAGCGACAATCTACTCGAAACTACTCCTATGAACGAAGTGCAGTGCAGGAATTTAAAGTGCAGGAATGTAAATAACAGGTATTTAAAGTGCAGGAAATGTAAAGACTGAAAATGTAAAACTGGAAAAGAAAATATGAAGTAAATGACTAGTTTGTTGGATCTGAGTCTGGGGGATTTTTCTGGGAGTTTCCCTGCTATTTATACTCCTCAAGGATGACCATCGAATTGCACTTCAAACCGTCGAACTGCTCCTCCATGATTGCTTGATCATGCTGCCTTAGAAGTAGTTCCACTATGCCATTACTTGCAGTTGGGCTTCCCTCCTATATTTGAATTTGAATGTGAGTAACCGTTGAAGCCACGTCACCTTGTATCTCTTCGCTGATCCAATGCTACTCAGACCACGCAAAAACCAATATTAACCGCCACGTGTACGATCATGGTCGAAGATTAAACATTCTTCCTGTATTGTCCTTACTTCGCCACGTGTCGAACTGTAACTGGCTTTTACAAATATGTAGCCAACAGAATCTAATCCGTTTTTTTTTAGGATTTGGATAAGATATTTTCAAATTCTGTACGAGTTTGGACAAATACATCAAATAACCTGAAGTCTAAATTATACATAAAGAGATATATAAAAATATTAAATTATTATATATTACATGATATTAAAGTAATTTAGATTGTAAATACTATTATAACGGCATCTCTCTTATATTATATAAATTATTTATTTTGATATTATTAATGATTTTCTAAAAAAATTATAAATAGAGTTAAATTTTAATAATTTAATAATGTAGCTGCAACAAAAAAAAATCTCGAGTTACAATTCGGGCTTGGGCAAGTCTCAACACAACTTGAATTGGGTTTGGACAACATCTCAACCCGCCCGAACCCGCCCGAGTTGCACCCCTAGAGTGTCTTCTTCTGTTTGTTTGGTTAAATTTTCGGGTTTTTTTTTGTTAAAAAATTAAAAATTAATTTGATAAAAACAAAATACAAAACCAAATATTTATGAATTTTTTAAAAATTATTTTGGCCTCAAGAAAAAAAAACAGTATGGAAATAATAATTAGTTTTTTATTTTTCATTTTTTCACCAAACTAACTTTTTTGAAATTAAAAAAAAAAAAAATTTAAATTGAACAGAAGTGATTGGTCTGGGCTTAGCACTCTTCAAACAGATCAACCCAATTCGGAAATGGAATTAGGGCTTAAGCTGGGAACCCATTTTTAATTTGTTAGGTCTTGTGAGATACATCTTTCTTCATAGCATATAGTCGTCCATCACCTTGCCTATTTCCATGTTTGTTTTTCTTTTTATAAATATTTTATTATAATAAATTGTGACATGCAATGGTTTGACAAAAAATTGAAGAATGTTTTTTATTTGAAAAACTCAACTTCACCTGGAATATTTATTAAGAATCTTATTCAAAATGGAGGAGCCTGGTTAAGATTTAATTGGTGTGTTGTGAAATTCATGCATAAAATGAATCTGAAGAACACATTTATATTTTCGGCACCAATATGTGCCTCGAAATTCAGGGGCACTAATGCCCGAATTTCCCAACAAGGCAAAAAAAAATAAATAAATAAATAAACAAAGTTACCAATTTTAGAAATTAGGGGCATTAATGTCCAATTTTTTAGTGCCACAAAACATTTTTCTTATATTTTTTAGTAAAATTATGGACACAAATTCAACGTACATAGCAAGAGATTAGAAGTGAAAAGACTTTTTATTAACCCCACTTTACAAAAAAAAAAAAAAAAAGTCATTTTTTATATGATGACAACTCTCATGTAATTTTAAAATTTTAGGCCAAGTTTGGCATATTGTAAAAAAGTCAAAAAGTTATTCAAAAAGTTAAAAAGTTAACACTATTCACTAAAAGTCAACATTACGGCTGCACATTCTCAATCCTAATTTTTCCCTACAAATTAATTTTTACAATTTTTTATTACACATTTCCATAAAAAGTCAAAAAGTTAACCTAAACATCCATATTTTCTTCCTCAATTTTTTAGTCTAAAAAGACAAAAAGTGCACTTATTTAGGACACCCCAAACAACCCCTTAATTCACCTAGCTAATATCATCATATTATAATGCACAAACAAATACAATTTATCTGATATTTCCAACATAGTAATCTCATTACACAATCTCATTGTACATAATTATATTTAACTTAATCAAGCAATCAAACATGATAATTTTGATATTATTTTAGTAAAATTAACATATTTTGTTATTTTCTTAGCAATAAAATTCTCATCTTTCTTATCCTTATGAATATTTTTGGGAAAATCTCGTATGCACTTTCTAAAATAAATTTAGCTGTGGAGAATTTCTACTATGAAAGATCATGTATAGTTCAGATTCAATTATTATATAGTAAAAATTTTACACTAAATCAAATCTAGATATTAATATTTTATTTTGTAAATTTCTAAATAAGGTTTGTAACATGTTGGGCCATGAAATAGTTGGGGTGTTTGGGGGTAGAGCTCACATTGCCCATAAGCATCCATCTATTATTGTAGGGTTACTCTTACTTTTTCAAATGAAAAAAGGGTACAGAAAGTTTGAAATCTTTCTTTATTCTCATTGTAGGAGTGGCGTGATGAGAAGAATGAGCTGTGAAGTAAACATTTGCTTTTCTTCAAAAACATAATCATAGTGTCACTCCAATCAACATGTGGCTACTTTCTCTTTTCAAAAACGCTATATAGTATGAAAATATATTTTAAATTTTATTTTAATAATAAATATATGATATAGATTTAAAATTAATAAAATATGAGTCATATTTACAATAATTATAAATTTTTAATTTAAAAAAAAATCATTTCTAAGGTGCCGTTTGGTAACACTACGTTTTCAGTTTTCTGTTTATATTTACAAAAATTTAAAAAACTCAAATAAAAACTTGTTTGGTAAATTTTTGATTTATAAATCAGTAGTCTCAGTTTATAAATTTGGCTAAAAAATGTAAACTCAAAAAATGTGTTTTCGTTTTGAGTTTTGAGTTTTGAGTTTTGAGTTTTTTTTTTTTTTACCACCCAACACTAGCCACCAACTGCCATCATTTTCCACCATCGTCTTCTGCCACCACCACCCACCCTCTACTACCACCTGCCATCACCACTCACCACCCACCTGCCACCACCACCCACCACCCACCACCAACCACCACCCACCTACCACCCACTCGCCACTCCCACCACCCACCCCTTGCCACTCCCACCACCCACTCGCCATCCACCCGCCAGCACCCACCACTCGCCACTACCATCCATCACCCGCCACCACCACTCACCACCGACCTGCCACCACTATCCACTACCCGCCACCCACCACCACCAGCTACTCGCCACCGCCACCATCACCCATCACCCACCCGCTACCCACCTGCCACTAGCACCCACCACCCGCCACCGTCACCCACCTACCCACCACTAGCACCCACCTACTCGACACCACCCACCATCCACCACCTACCTGCCACCACCCGCTACCACCACCCATTCGCTACCACCAACACCCGCCACCGTCACCCACCCACCAACCATCACCACCTGCCACCTACCCGCTACCACCACCCACCCACTACCACCCATCACCACCTGCCACCACCACCCACCACTCGCCACCACCACCACCACCACCCACTCGCTACTACCCACCACCCGTCACCGTCACCTACCCACCCACCATCACCACGCGCCACCTACCCGCCACCACCACCCACTACCACCCGCCACCCACCTGCCACCACCACCCACCACCCGCCACCACCACCACCACCACCCATTCGCTACCACCGTCACCCATTCACCCACCACCACCACTCATTCGCTACCACCACCACCCGCCACCGTCACCCACCTACCCACCACTAGCACCCACCACCCGCCACCACCACCACCACCATCCACCCGCCACACCACCACCACCGGCTACCCACCACCCACCGTCACCACTTTCTACCACCGTCTTCCGCCGCCACTGGCCACCACTTGCCATTTCTCACTCTTTTTTATATTTTTAAATTTTTTTAAATATTTTGTCAATTACCAAACGCGTTTGTAGTTTATGTTTTTCTAAAATAAACAAAAATCAGTTTATAAAATTTTTGTAAATATAAACTGAAAACGTAAACGTTACCAAACAGACCCTAAGTAATTTTTCTAAATTTGTTATTTTTTATTGGACAA
Source organism: Camellia japonica (assembly GCA_030407325.1). Lineage (NCBI taxonomy): Eukaryota > Viridiplantae > Streptophyta > Magnoliopsida > Ericales > Theaceae > Camellia > Camellia japonica. Next base: position 96,693,120 of record JAPPVO010000059.1, read on the forward strand.
ATTACACTTTACTCCCTTAACTATTACCGTTTTTCACTTACCCCTTAAACTAAAAATTGATACAAGGTATTCTTTTTTATCTTGTGAAGATTTTCAATTTAACTTCGTCTTTATTTTGTTAACAAAATATACAGAAAAAGTGCATGTAATGTGCCCATATCATATTTAAGACAAATCTTTAAAGAGTATTTTCATTATAAATAGAGCATGTGCACACTATATACATATTTTTCATCTATTTTATTAACAAAATAGAGATATAAAAGTTCAATTAAAAAATTTCAAAAGATAAAAAAGATTAAATTATATTAATTTTTAATTTAGGGGGGTAAAAAATAAAAAAGGTGATGGTTGAGGGGTAAAGTTACCATTATTTATTTCACTTGAGTTGGGGCCTACGTTAGTCCTCATGCCAGGGCATAAAGCTTCGTAAGCCCTTTCATCATTGCTCATTAGCCCATTCCTTTTGCCCCCTCAATAAATATTTTAAAATATTTGTTTATATATTAAAAAAAAGGGGAAAAAACTCATCCCCATGCATGATGGTACTTGTTAACTTGCTTATAAATATTTCATTTTAATTTTTATATTTATGCTTACAATTTGTAAAGCATAAATAATTTTAATAATTTTTTAAAAAAATTATTGTTGATAACCAAAAATATATATGATTATGATTAGTAACAGGCCTTAGCTTTCGTTTGGTAATGACTTTTTTAGTTGCTATTTTGACTTTTTTGACTTTTTTAGCCTGAAATTTTTTTGTTCGTTTAGTATTCTTAATTGGCTTTTTAGTTTTGGAATAATAGATTTTTTTTTGTTTTTTTGTGATTTTTTGACTTTTTTTTGTCATTTTGTGTTTATTTAGCCAAAAATGATAACCAAACATCACCTTAGTGAACTATATTCAGCGTTAGGAGTGTAGTATAGATTTGAATCTCTGTCCGTGTGCAAGTCCGTAACTTACCATTATATTGGCCTCGTTTGGGAAGTGACTATTTTAGTAGGCTATTTGGCTTTTTGGCTATTTTAGGCCCCGTTTGGGAACTTACCTTTTTAGTCAAAAAGTCAAAAAGTTACTAAATTAGCTAAAAAGCCAACAACTCATACCAAAAAGTCAAAGATTCTCTTTTCTCTCTACTTTTTGCACATCTTTTCGTAATTAGTCAAAAAGTCATCACAAACATATAAGTTTTTTTTAGCTACCTTTTTAGCCAAATAGCCAAAAAGTTACTAAATTAGCCTGTTCCCAAACGAGGCCTTAGTAGGCTATTTTAATTTTCTATTTGGGAAGATGAGATGAATTTTTAGTTGAGTTGTTGTATTGGAAAGTGTGTTGAAATGATGTTTTAATTTAAAATGACAAATTTGTCCCTACACATATATTTTTTAAAATTAAAGTCAAGGGGTAAAATCGTCATTTAGTCATTGCCGGCTATGCAGTGTAGGCTGTGCCTACACTGCTGGGACTGTGCAGTCCTATTTTTTTATTTTTTTATTTTTTTGGAAAAAGCTTGCAAAAAGAGAGCTTTTTGGCTAAAATTTTTTTTTAGGCTATAATAGCCTTTTTAGCCCCTTCCCAAACAGCGCTATTGTTGAATAGTCCTACTATGTAACAATCACCTAAGAGTGACCTATGTAGCAACCACCTACATGGTTGATCTTTGAATCTCTACTTTTTTATTATCAAATTTAATAGAACTTGCACCAAACAAGTCCTTAGTTTAAAATGTGTTCAGCTTGAAGTTGTTTATAACTTTTTTACTTACAAAATTTGTGTTAGAGTACTATTGGTACAATTTCTGTTATAACGTACAATGAAATGAAAAGATAACTTAAATAGGTTTAAAAAAAATTATTATTTAGAAGTTAGGGGAATGATGCTTCCCATTTTAGCTTTTAATTATAAACTTTCAATTTTTTTTTTAAAAGAAAAAGCACCAAACAAGGTCTTATCTGGTGTAACTTTTTATAAATTGAAATTTGATAATCAAGAAATATAATTTGTCCAACTTTTGGCCAATTAGTTTTTTAAAAATTATTTTTACCTAAATTCTTAAAATAAAATAAGCAGTCAAACAAGGCAATTCTCATCATATCAACAGCTTATAAAGTGCACGCTAACAAGCGAGTTTTTTTTGGGTACATTACGATTTTTTTTATTATTTAAATTTATGTTAAGAGAAAAATAATTTAAATAATTTGTTTGAAAAAATGATTTTTAGAGTTTGCTTGCATAAAGCTGTGTCTGTATGAAAGGAGGGAAGAGAGGCCTTCCGTCATTGGTCCTATTTGGTGTAACTGTTAAAACAATTTATAAATTATTGCTTAACAGATTATAAATTATGACTTTAATAAGAAATTATTAATCTATTTGGTGTAACTGTTGGATTATAGATTTAAGTTGTTGAGTTTGTTAAATAAGTTGTGAAGTAGTTTTTTTAATTAACTTTTATTTTTTGTTATTCATTACTTGTCTACATTTCTCATAAAATAATAATAATAATAATTTATAATCCATTTGGGTATTTTTCTTTTTTTTTAAAAAAAAAAAATCTGTATAACCGTAAATTAATATGTCCACAACAACTTCTCAAAATTAACTTTTTTAAGTTAAAATAAATTATTAAAATCATAAACTATTTAAAATAAGTTTAATCAAACAATTTAAAATAACTTTTCCAAAATTAAAAGTTATAAATTAACTAAAAAAAGTCCAAACAAATACTCCCATTGTTTGTTCACGTACCCAACAATAAGCCAATTCCTTTTGCTCCTCTTTAAAAACTGAATAAATAATGATAATAAAATTAAAAAATAATAAACCCTTTGCACGAGGCACTTTATTCCCATTGTTATGGATGTTCGGCTTGTTTCTCGTACTTGTCATTCATTAATAGTTGAGGTTGAAAAATCACTACAATGTTCTGTTTGATTGATTATAATAGAATGAAATTGAATGATTATTTTATATTTTAATTTTTTTTATAAAATAATTATTTATTTGTAATGGTAAATAATAATTTCATTTACAATAAAATGAGAATAACAATTTTTTTATAAAATAATTATTTATTTGTAATGGTAAATAACAATTTCATTTACAATAAAATGAGAATAACAATTTGATGGAATAATCATTTTGTTTCATTATATTCTAACAATTCAAACACTATTCAAATACTAACCTTAGCAATTGATTGGTTCAAAAGTAATAATTTATATTTCTTCAGTTAATGTTAGGTGCGAGTCTTTATAAATTTTTGAGAAATGCTATAAATTTTAAATATTCTATTAAGAATAATGTTAGAGATCCCAAATATTCTACCAAATGTCTCACATGGGTGTGGGACCCACACAATGTGGGTCCCACACCCATATGAGACATTTGATAAAACTTTTGATAGAATTTTTGAGACCTCTAGAATTTTTGTTCTAGTAAATCTCTCATATGGGATGGAACTCACACAAATTTACATATGTACGGATCTTACACTTATGTGAAACGTTTGATAGAATATTTAAAATTCATAACATAACTCTAAATTTTTAGTGGAGTTAAATTTACCTTTTAAATCTCAAAACACGTGGCGGAACCTTAATTTTGAGACTGACATAAATGCATTGAGATCTCTTGCATATAAATGCTTGATGTTAACTCATGAATTTAAATATAAATGTAGAAATGAAAAAAAAAAAAGTATACGAAATGTATGTAAAATATAATTATATTTTTTTAAAAAAATTTATTTTTAAATCATTTTTTAAATTTATAAACTAAACACCAGCTATGATCCTTTTAGGCAAATATACAAGTGCATTGGCCTCTTTTAGTAATTAAGTTAGAAGGCAGCTTATTCGTTTTTTAATTTTTTTGAGTCATATTACCTATCTACCTTTTTATACAATTTTTTCAAAAAAACTAAAAAAAATTAACTTTTTAACCTACTACTCAAAATAAGTTAAAAAAAATATATATATATATATAGAGTAGTCAAATGAGCAACTATTTTAAAGAGCAAAAATAATCAGCAACTATTTTAAAGAGTAAAAATTGATGAAGCAAAGTTTGGCTGCTTTTCTTTTTTTTTTTTTGGTTCTAAAAAAAATTTGGCTTTTTAAGAACACTTTCTAAGAAAGGAGGTAAGTCAATATATTTTACTTCCATTGCGTGGGGGTGGGTGGGTGGGTGGTTGGGGACACTCATCAATCATCTTTACGCACCTTTGGATGTAGCTCAAAGGTGGTTTTCTTTTTTGTCATGTGGGGATGGAGTTCGGTGCTTAAAAGTTTATTTCTAGTTTATAAGTTTTTTCAATTTTTGTACAGTCTTCAATTTATTGAATGTAAAATTATATTTTGGACATGGTAATATATGATCAAACTGCCCAAAAAATACATAAATTTGTGTATTTAAATTTCATATATAATTTGTTTCTTGATTAGTATTTTTTTTTTTTGGGTACATTAGAATTTTAAAACATAAATTGTTGTGCTTGGATGAAACTAGTGTTTTGTAAAAATTTAATGGGTAAATTACAGTTTATTCCTTGAGGTTAAGGCAAGCTTAGATTGGTTATCAATAATTTCTCCAATTACTCTCTCAATTTCCTGTTGTTGGAAGAGATGTTTCATTCCACTATTTACTCAAGCTTAGATTATTTTTAGACTGTATTTGAATTATAAATTTTGATAAATTTTTTTAAAAAAACATAGATAAAATATAATATGTTTAATTTATATTTCACTTATCTTTTTTTCTCTTAAAATAAAATAATAAGAATTAAATAAATTTTTAATCAAACTACAAAGATTAAAAATATAATTATTATTGAATAGTTATGCCTTTTATCTCCAACTATTCCATCGTTGATCTAGCGGTCATGCCCATAATATTTTAAGCTAAACTGTCTACTACAACAGTTTACATTGATGACATCTTGTTTTTCCAAATGGGTATTTAAAAATTTTCATTCTATTGTTAAACAATTGAGAGTTTAATGATTAAAAAATATAAGTTAAAAATATATTTAATTTTTTTATAATTATTTTTTAATTTTATTTAATTTTTTTGCCACAAATAATAAAAAAATTATATCAACTACTTTGATATAAAATTTTAAAATAAAAAAAAAATTATAAACAATTTCATAAATTACACCACAAGAATTGTACCATGTTATTTGAAAAGTTAAATGACATAGAAATGGTCAAAATTGTAATGATTTATAGGTTTGACTTTAAATTTTCCTTCTGTGGTGGGTAAGGTTAGATAAGAAGAAATTATTGTCTGATTATGCTTTATGACTTTGATTCTCCCACCATGAACAATTGCTCTCACCTACTTTCATGTCCCTCTAACCTCAACTCTTAACAATTATCCTTCCAAGCCCAAATCTATATCCTAATGGTTTGTTTGATAATTGACTTTTTTTTAATAATTTTTTATTCTTCTACAAAAAAAATATATATATATATATATATTTGTTGTAATTTTTTTATTAACTTTTTAATTATTTCAGTCTGCTCCCAAACGCCTCCTAAAGCTTGTTTTGGAGTTAGTTAAAATAATAATAATAATAAAATTAATTTGTTTATCACATTTTTAATTTACTTTTGTACTAACATTTTTGAATAGCTAAATTCAATTTTTGGAAGAAAATGGATTTGTCAAATGGAGTAATTTTTTAAATAAAATGTTTTTTTTAATCAAAAAGTTAACTTTTTAAATATAATCAAATGAAATTTTAATATATATATATATATATATGTTTGACACAAATATGCTTGCTGTGATTGGAGTTTTTTTAATGGTTATTTATTAATTTTTTGACAATTTCTACAAGCTTACAGTTTCAACTAAATTTTCGTTAAAATAGGTAATTATAAATAATTTTTTGTTTGCTATGTGTGTTGAAACAAGTTTTTTTTTTTTTTTTTGGCTATCTCAATCCATTCCATACACTAGAGATATGGAGACTTGATATTATATTCTCATTATTTTTTTAAAAAAATCCATCATTTAAACTTAGATTTCCTTTTATGAGTTAGCTAAAAAGTAATTTTATTTACTAAAAACAAATCTACAAAAAATTTAATGCCAAAAAAATAGTTTATTTGACACATGCATAATTAGAGAAGCCAAACAAAGTCTTAACCAAATGCAAATCCCTAACAAGAAAGGGTGATTCTAGGTTTGATTGTCCCCAAGATGTTGAACTGGTGAACTACTTCAAAGACTAGTGTGCCACCAACGATTTCAATCTTTAAATTCAATTCACCACCTAAACTAAATGATAATAATAATCTATGGCTTGTTTGGTATCATCAATTTATTACTTCTATATTTCTTATCCACTAACTATTATTATTTATGTAGTAATACAAGATATACTTGTATCTGTCCTTCTAGAAAAATAGGATAATTAATATATTTTTGTAATTGTCTCTGAACTAATCATCTAATGAGTTGTTTGGTAGCCAGGTTTAACAAGTCAAGAGGACTTTGTAAACCCAAACAAAATAATGAATAATGCATTCTTTGACCTGGTTAAGTTTCCAACCTAGCACCCCCTCCCCTAGATTATAAAATGTAGCCCAAAAATATAAAATAATCACTGTGTTTGGTTTGAGTTTTTTGGATTAAGTTTTTTGAAAATTGACTTTTTTGATTTTTGTGTTTTTTTGTTTTTAGTGAATATTTTTAAAATTTTAAACATTTTTTTTACCTTTTTAGATGCACCTTACTTAGATGTATCTAAAAAGTAAAAAATTTGTGAAAAAATATTTTAAAAAATTAATAAATACATAAAAATACAAAAAATGTACTGAATTCTTATATTTTTTTTTTGTATTTTTGGTATTTAGTGAATTTTTAAAAGATTTTTTTTATAATTTTTTTACTTTTTAGGTGTATTTATGTTAGGTGTGTCTACAAAGTAAAAAAATTGCTTAAAATATTAAAAAAATTCAGTAAAAACAAAAAAACATGAAAAATAAGAAAGTAGAATTTTCTAAAAAGTATTTTGGAAAACTGGAAACCAAGCAAGGTGTAATTCTACATAACATCCACATTTACATATGTATTTTTTTTTAGATAGACACATTTATATATGTATTTCCCATTTAGGATAGATTATTTTATTATAAAAGTCAAAAAATCATTACAAGTGTATATTATTTCGTAAAAAATTAAAAAATTAACTAAAATATCCAATTTCCAAACCACCCCTTAATTCATTTATTGTAGTATTCAAAAAATTATGAATTCAAATAAGGAAAATTACATTTTCAGAACATAACTTTAAACTTAAAGTCATTTTTTTAAAAGGGTTTTAAAAATAATTGAGCTTCTTTTCGACTATTCTTGGGGCTTGATGGATCCATATTCCGGTCCTATCCTAGTTACTCGAATTGTTCATTTTGTAATATTTGTCACATAGGTCATCTATGTGAAAATCAAGTTGATTGGAAATTAAAGATTATATAATTAGATCACAATTGTTTATATTATCAAGTAATTTAATTACATTTTCAATTTTACTCTTTAAAATTGTATTCAATTATAAAGAGAAAAAAAAATTTACAATTTCTATTGTTTGCGGTTATTATTGATTGCATGGACCTCCTTTATCCAAAAGGGACTGACTTCTCTCCAGTTCTTCATCAGACTAGAGAGGTGATGTCTGACCTAGTGGGCCTACTTTTGGGTCCCATTTCGATAATCCAATCCGTTCACATTTTAACATTCGTCGAGTATATCATCTCTACAAAAAATAAGTCGATCGGATAATGACAATCACGTGTTCGTTTCAATTTTGTATTAAAAGAATATACATTGAGAAAATAAATAATTCATACAAAATTAATGTGAACGATTCGAATTATCAAAACGGTATCCAAAAATTGGCCCAATGAGTCAGATTAAACCGTGCAGTTCGATAAAGGATCGGAGACAGTACAGTCCCTATCCAAAATTCACATACTGCCAAGCATGTTATAAATTGACTTTAAAGAGATTTCGCCCAATGATTTTTTTAAAACTCTAGGACTCTATAGCAATAAATCTCGTTTGGAAGCAGATTATTTTAGTAATTTTTTTGACTTTTTATATAAAAAAATATGTAGAAAAATAAAAAAAAATTATGTAACAACTTATATTGATTTTTTGACTAAAATTGAAAGTTGTCAAATAAAACCGTAGGGTATGTTTGGTTTGAGTTTGAGAAATGAGTTTTAGAAAAAAATTTCTAAAAATTTGTTTAGTTTGAGATTTTTCTAAAAAAATTTCCAAAATCACTTTCTCTCTCTTACATATCAATCAATCACTTTTTCTCTCTCATCTCTCCTTCTCAATCACTTTTTCTCTCACACACATCTACTCAATTCTCCCAAAATATCAAATCATCCCAAATTCCCAAAAAAAATTTGTCTCTCAAAATATACAACCAAACAAACTAAAAAAATTTCTAAAACAACTCTCCCAAATTTTTTTTAAAAACAACTCTCCCAAAAACAAACCAAACAAGCCCTTAATGTCCAAGATGCCTCCTCACTACACCCCCTTCTCCCAGCCAACCACAACTCGCAAGTGTTTTAGAAAGATGATTAAAAATTGACTTTGCCTCCGTTTGGGAAGTGGGTTGGCTTTTTGGCTTTTTGATTTTTTTGGCTATTTTAGCCTGGGCTTAAAAGTTTGGTTTGGGAAGGGCTTTTTGGCTTTTTGACTTTTTGACTTTTTTTGTGAGAGAGGAGTGTAATGATTATGGATTGGATGTGATGTTTTGTTTTTTGTAGCTAAAAAAGCCAATTTGTCTTTTGTGGCTAAAATAGCCAAAAAGCCTGACTTTTTGGCTTCCCAAACGGTGCCACTTAAACTTTTTCACTAGTGATATGACCAAAAATATATTAAAAACTGACTTTTAATTTTTTTAGCATGTTGTCAAAATAGCCCTCCCATCCTACAACCATAACCCCTTCTCCAGCCGGCCACCATGTAGCATAACACAACCCATGAAGTATATTCTCATATCTAGTTCACCAAAAAAATATATATATATATATTCTCATATCTTAAAAAAATAATAATTTAAATTATCATAATTAATTCCAAAGTAAATCCACCAAGTTTGAGGGAAGCAATCTCCATAAAGTTTACGGAAATAACAATTCAGCCCATATTTTCAAAATACTTTTAAATCAATAATAAAATTTATTAATTTTAATAATTAAAATTATAAATTTTTCTGTCACCTCTGTTTGGCAAGTTGGTTTTCAGGTTTTTTTGGCTATTTTAGCCACAAAAAACAAAATAGACTATTTTAGCCATAACAAACAAAACATCACATCAAACCCATAATCATTACATTCTTCTCTCACAAAAAAAGTTAAAAAAGTCAAAAATTCAAAAAGTCCTTCCCAAACTAAACTTTTTAGCCCAATCTAAAATAGCCAAAAAAATCAAAAAATTAAAAAACCAACCCACTTCCCAAACCAAGCATTTGTAATTTTTTTTTCCCATGTCATTCACAATTTCCCTGTAGTTTTCCCTTTCGCTGTTTGTTGCGTGAGTGAAAAGATAAAGAACAGTATCTCTTGACAGAGAATTGCAAATTTCTAGAAAAAGACAAATACTGGAATTTCCAACTTTGGTCAACCCAACTGAAAATTTCATCTCATCTCATAGGAAACCCCCAATTACAATCCTTCTGCAAATAGTCTTACAACACAAGGGCAATTTTGTAAACTCATTTCAACCACAGACCACATTAAAAGTTAATAAAATAAATAAATTTATTCCTTTTATTTTTTTACATATGTTACCATAAAAAAAATATTAAAAAAAAAGTTAATTGGCACAAGAAGCTTAATTACCCAATAAATCATTTCATTATCCATTAAATCATTTCATTATCCAACCCATAATGACCTGTTAAGACCAAAAACTAATGAGTGATGGAGGAGTAGATGAACCAAGCTTTATGCGCAAGAGTTGGTTTAGAAATCATTTTTTTTAATAATTTTTTTATTAGAATATGTGGTGAAAAATGTTTTTGAGATTAAGGCTTATTTTAGAAAGATAGAAAATAATCAATTTTTTTTTTAATATTTATTTTCTTACTTTTTGGCTTATTCACAGAATCATTTTGGACAATCAAAATAAGCAATATTTTTTTTAAAAAAATTATTTTAATATGGTGTCACTTGTAAAATTATAAATTAACAATATTACCCTCATGCAATTTTATTTTATTTTGGAGGGTATTTTAATAATTTGGCTTGTTAGTTTATTTCTAATTTTTCAAATGCTTTTTTGCTCAAATAAATTGACTTTTGGCTTTTTGAGAATAAGCTAAAAACAAGCTTTTTCATTTCTTCTCAAAATAAGCCTATTTTTTTAATATTTTAAACAAAGACGTGTAAAAAGTTAAAAAACAAAGACAAAATGACAATAGATATTTAGGTTACGTTTTGTAGAGTTTTATAAATATGATTTGAGAGTATGAGTTGTAGAATTATGATTTGAGTGTAGAAAATTTGTTTGGTTATAATTTTTGAAGAGAGTGTTGAATTGAGTTTGAATTGAGTGTGAAATTGAGTTTTGAAAGTTTGATTTGACATGTAAAGTAAGAAAATTTGTTTGGTTATGAGTTTTGGAAATAGTTTTCAAAATTCAAATTGTTATAACTCATAACAAAACACACTACTTTCGCACTATTGAAAATTTTGATAAACACTCATAACCAAACTCTTTTTAAAATTCAATTAAAAAAATTTATTATTAACAGAAAATAACATTAATCAATTTTTTATTGAAAATACTACAAAGGAAATAAATTTTTTTCAAAATAAATATTCAGAAAATTTAAATCATAAATATTTAAAATAATTTAAATAAACTAAAAAAATTAATAAGTAAAAAATTAAAATAAATATTCAAAAAATTTAAATCGTAAAAATTTAAATAATTTAAATATTCAAAAAATTTAAATAATTTAAAATGTTAATATTTTAAATTTAAAAACAACTCTACACTCAAATCGTAACCAAACACATAAAACAAAACTCAATTAAGAAATTATTTTTAAAACTTATAACCAAACACATAACTCGAAACTCCATACTACTTTCACAACTCTATACTTAAATCGTAACTAAATACATAACAAAAAAATTAAAATATTTAAAAATATTTTTATAAATAGAGTTTGAATTTATTTTTATAAAATATTTTTAAATTTAAAAAATTAAAATCGTAATATTTTGAAATTAAAATATTTAAAAATATTCAAAAAATTAAAAATTTTAAAAAATCGTAACATATTTAAATATTAAAATATTTAAAATCTTAAAAAAATTAAAATATTTTTAAAATATTTGAATATTTAAAATAATTAAAAAGTTAAAATATTGATTTGAGCCTCCGTTTGGCAAGGGCTCATTGGGCTCATGAGCCACAAAAGACAAAATAGGCTCATGAGCCACAACAGACAAAACATCATATCCAACCCCATAATCATTACACTCTTCTCTCACAAAAAAAGTCAAAAAAGCCAAAAAGCCAAGAGCCCTTCCCAAACCAAGCTTTTGAGCCCAGGCTCATATAGCCAAAAAAGTCAAAAAGCCAAAGAGCCAGCCCACTTCCCAAACGGAGGCTGAGTTGAGTTTGGAAAAGGGTTTTGAATTATGTGTTTAGTTATGAGTTTTGAAAAGTAATGATTTATGTTTTGAATTGAGTTTTGAGAAATGAGTGTAGAATTATGATTTGAAAACTCTAAACAAACAATACACTCAAATAAATGGGTGGAATTATAATTTGAAACCCTAACCAAACGGAGAGTTAATTTTTTTAATTTTTCACTAAACTTAGCCACTTATGGAAAGTTTGAATTTGACAACAACTAATCCATTTTTCACTTCATTTTTCTTTAGGCCATTGTATAAAAAAAAAACGAGAAAAAAGAAAATTACATATGTGAGAATATTTTATTATCATGTTAATTAATGTGCAATTTATGGCTAAGAAAAAGAAACCTAGCCACTTATGGAAAGTTTGGTGCAATTTATGAATTGCTTACAAATTTTATTATCATGTGAATTAATGTGAGAATATTTATTACATTTTACTTACCACTTATGAACAGGTGTTCCCTGAAGCCTTGTCACACTAACCCAAATTACAATCGGCATTGGTTCAGGCACATTCTTGTCGCTCTCTCTCCATGTTAATCAAAGAATCAACATAATATTATCATTGAGCCCTGATTTGGCATTCATGTTAGGACTAAATAATCACAAAAAGACAATTGATTACAAAAGTTAATAAGACAAAATATTACTTTTTACTCATAATCATTACACTTTTTCTTTCACAAAAGTAAAAAAAATCCCAAAACAAAAATCAAATAAGGCTAAAAAGTCTCAACACAAAAAGTTGGCTATATTAGCCAATGTCAAACAAGCTCTCAAGCTCACACATTTAAGCCTCTTTTGGAGAATAAAAATAAGTTACTTCTTGATTTATTGACTTATTTCTATCACATAAACTCTATACTTTTTTGTATCTATTTTTGTAATAAGTAAAAAAAATAACTTATAAATCATACCTAAAAAATCTCTAAATATAACTCAGTGATTGCTATTTTTTTTAGAATTAAAAATAAACTAATTATTAAATAGTTAAAGAAAATATATTTTAACTTATATTTTTTTAATTAACAACTTCTAAATTTAAAACAAAAAAAAAACTAAACCAAACATAATCATATGCATACACATTCAAATAAATAAATATAAAATAAAATATTTATTATATATTTATGTATTATTCAAAATTTAATTCTCACTCATAATAAACACTCACCACTTAAATAATACATAATATATAATTAATATTTTATTTTATTTTTATCTATTTAAATTCCATCACCACTAATAATATATAATATATATAATTAATATTAATATAAAAAATAATAATGAAACTTTCTTTCTTTTTCAAAACCACTTTTCTCTCAACTGCCACCCGCGTTTTCTATCACTCTTTGCCCTGCAATGTACGCCTCCCCTTCTACCACCACCGCCGCCGCCAACGCCGCCGCCAGCGGCTGAGCAACTCACTGAGACACACATGGGTAACTGCAACACCTGCGTTCGACCCAACACCACCGAAGACCACCACCACCAAAAGACCCACAAACCCAAGAAATCTCGAAACCACACAAAACCCAACCCATACTCCACCGATTCACCAGCCCCAATCCGAGTCCTCAAAGACTTCATCCCCCTAAACCACCGTACCCGAATCGTCGATAAGTACATACTGGGTCGCGAACTGGGTCGAGGCGAATTTGGAGTCACATACCTCTGTACCGATCGAGAAACCAGAGAAGCCTTAGCTTGCAAATCCATATCGAAGAAGAAGCTGAGAACAGCCATAGACATCGAGGATGTTCGGAGAGAGGTTCAGATTATGTCGAGCTTGCCTGATTTCCCCAATATTGTGAGGCTGAGAGCAACCTATGAGGACAACGAGGCTGTGCATTTGGTGATGGAGCTGTGTGAAGGTGGAGAGCTTTTCGATCGGATTGTTGCGAGAGGGCATTACAGTGAGAGAGCTGCGGCTGGGGTTGCGAGGACGATTGCGGAGGTTGTGAGGATGTGTCATGAGAATGGTGTGATGCATAGGGATTTGAAGCCTGAGAACTTCTTGTTTGCGAATAAGAAAGAACATTCGCCTCTTAAAGCGATTGATTTTGGGCTCTCTGTGTTTTTCAAGCCTGGTATGGTGCTGGATTTTTATTTTTTTTGATATGGGTTTTTAAGATTTTTTTTGGTGGAAGATGGATTAAATTGTTCAAATATATTATTTTTATTTTTATTTTTTTTCCCCCCATGTGGGTCACAAGTCTTTTCATGGGTTTTGGTTGATTGTTTGGTTGTTTGAATTTTGATTTTGTTGTGTGGTTGTTGATGGTTCCTTTCAATTTTTATTTATATTTATTTATTTATTTATTTTTTCTATAAATGGTTATTTTGAGATTTTTACTGGGTTTTCTCTTTTTTGCTGTTATTTTTTGGGGGAAAATGGTTAATTGTTTAGTTTAAATTGTACAAATTTTGATTTTTCCCCATATGGGTCACCACTCACAAGTCTTTTCATGGGTTTTAGTTGATTGTTTGATTGGGTTTTGAAATTTTTGATTGAATCTTCAAAATTTGGAAATCTACCCAGATATATGTATGGATTGTTTATGGGTTTTAGTTTACTTTTTGATTGAACTGCTCAGTTTGAATTTCTGATTTGAGATTGTTATGGGTTTGGATGATTACATGATCATTTTCTGTAACTTCTTCACCCTTCTCATTCAGGGGAGAGGTTTTCAGAGATAGTTGGTAGTCCGTACTACATGGCGCCAGAGGTTCTGAAGCGGAATTATGGACCGGAGGTTGATATATGGAGTGCCGGTGTGATTCTCTACATTTTGTTGTGTGGCGTTCCTCCATTTTGGGCAGGTATTGCTAGTTCTTCATGTGAAGTATTGCAGAATTCATATAAACATGGTTTTGGTGTCTAACTGTGAGATGAATTGGATTATTGAGTTGTTTTGCTTTTAATTGTATTTTGCAGAAACTGAACAGGGTGTTGCTCTGGCAATTCTGCGGGGCGTGATTGATTTCAAGAGGGAACCATGGCCTCAGATTTCTGATAGTGCCAAGAGCCTTGTTCGGCAGATGTTAGAGCAAGATCCCAGAAAGCGTCTGACCGCTCAGCAGGTGCTTGGTAAGCCTTTTTTTTTTATCCACTGCATGCTGAGTTTTCAGTTTGTGTTCTAGTTCTATGTTCACGTTCCCGTACTTGGAATGGGAACACGAACGTAGTCTGCTACATGTTCTCAAATGTGGTATGATAAAAGTACACTTATATATATTACACTTAAGAATTTAAGGTACTGTTAGAGTGATTTTCTTTCAACTATTAGGTATCTATTTTTCTTTTTCATGTAGCAAATCATTTCTATGAAAATTATGACTCATTTTTTTTTTTTTTAATTTTATTTATGTTTTTGTCTTGTCAAAACTTAACTCACCTTAGATTTTAGTTTGTATATTTGATTTTTTTCTCCTAAGGTAACATTTAAAGAAATATATTGGAAAAAACTTTTCGGTTAAATTTATCATTTTGGAACGAAAGGTATCTTGTTTCGGAATGTGCATACCAATACGTAAATCGCTAGGATATTAGCGTTTCTGATAACAAAGTTCTAGTTATTTTTCGATTGCATTGTTGCCTCCTGTAGTTTCTATTTATTTATAATGGGTAATAATACATCATGGGAGGAGGGGATACAGCTTGTTCTTCTTCTTCTTCTTCCTTTTTCTGTTATTTATTTTCATTTTGAAGGAATGATGTGTTGAGGAAGGAAATCAGGGACCCGAGTCTCGTTGACTTCAAATTTTGATTAGTCTTATTGATGCAAGAAGATTCAATTTTAAGTTAGAAAATCATAAAATATTAAAACTTTTGGGTTTTAAAATTGCTAAAATTCAAAAGTCTAGAGGAGGGATTCATGAATTTTTAAAAATATTTTAATTAATGTTTTTTACTTTTTATATGCATTTAATCTAAATACACTAAAAAAAAAAAAAAAATTTATGAAAAAATCTTTGAAAAATTCACTAAATACTAACAAATGCAAAAAAATTACAGAAATTTAGTACATTTTTTTTATTTATTGAATTTTTGAAAGATTTCTTCACAATTTTTTTACTTTTTTAAGTACATCTAGATTCTAAAAAAAAAAGGCCAAAATATCAACAAAAAAAATTCACTAAAAATAAAAAATGCAGGTTTAAAACTCAAAAACTGTTTTTGAAAACTCCTTAAAAACTTTTCCGTTCCTCTCTCTGGGTATGATGAGTCATTGTGTCATAGCATGTGAATTCAAATCATCATTACTCAGACATTACATGAAAATCTGTCTTCCATATAACATTCTGGGAAAGATACATACAAAAGTATCGTCTAAATTGTCTAATGACACTGAAATTTGAGGATCTGCCAATGTAACTCTGAGGATCTCGAGGAATTGCTGCTTGAAATAGTTGAGCAGTGTTTTTCTTCTTCAGATTTTGTTGCCTAAACTGTGAGAAAGTGTTTGACAGGAATTAATTTTTGCCACGTTCCCACGAAGATATGTATGTTTGGAGCTGCATACTTAGCTCATGTTGGGGGGCAATACAGAGGCCAAACTCATTTCATGAAATGCTTGCAACTATGAATAACTGTATATATATATTTTTTTCCCATTATTTATTTATTTATTTTAATTTCTATTTTTATGTGTGCCAAAAAAGACCTTGTGCAGTTTTTTTTTTAATTTTATTTTAAATAATTTATTGTGATATAATTTCCGAAAGACCAACTACATACCATTTGTCCTTGATGGTCAGTGGTGCATTGCATATTCCTTTTTTATACTGTTAAATGCCTTTAAGTATCAAAAGGCGGTGTATATAATTTGTTTCCCAATTGTATTTTTAGGAGATTGAATCTTTTCTAAAGCATGACTTATTAGTAGTTGGATCCATGTTTGCTTTTCTCCTTCTTTTGCAGAACACCCTTGGATACAGAATGCAAAGAAAGCTTCAAATGTCCCATTAGGAGATATCGTGAGAACAAGGCTCAAGCAGTTCTCTGTGATGAACAGATTCAAAAAGAAAGCCTTGAGAGTAAGCATCTAATATGAGTTGTGTAGTGCTTGTTTTTGTGATGAGAATGCTGTTCGTACCAACTGATATTTTCAGGGAGCCCATATTTATTAATTCTTAAGGGCACTAATGTAATTAACAAATTAATGATGGTCGTTCTACTTTGAAATTGAAATTGAAATGATGGGCCACATCAGCTTATGGGCTATTTGGTGCGGCTACTTGCAACTTGAAAGTTGATGATTAGAAGTATAAGCTAAAAGTAACCCTTTCCATGCTTCTCTATAATCAACTTTTTTTCAGTTTATTTAAGCTATTTATGCCTCGTAAGTTTTAAGCAGAAACTGTATCAAACACTCTTGCACAGATTTTCAAAATAAAAAAATAAAAAGCTGTAAGCAGCCCCATAAGCTGCACCAAACAGGGCCTATGTAGACTGTAGAGTTTTTGTATAGCTATCATGTCAAGGATTGCAACCCATGAATATTTGTGCATATGATGTGGGTTTGTTCTGTCAAATGCTGTAGGTAATTGCAGAGCACTTATCAGTTGAAGAGGTTGAAGTGATCAGAGATATGTTTGCATTGATGGACACTGACAACGACGGAAAAGTAACATATGAGGAACTGAGGGCAGGTCTGAAGAAGGTTGGTTCACAATTGGCTGAACCAGAGATGAAGTTGCTGATGGATGTGGTAAATTTCTGTGTCCACGAAGTAACTTCCTGTATTGTGCACGAGTTTTTGCAAAAGTTTGACTTATCATGAAACCCAAGTTTGTTAAAATCATAATAGTTTGAAATAATTGATACTTAAGATTTTTTGATGGAACATAGTGTTTGTTCTAATATCTTCAAATATTAGAAAATGGTTCCATCTCCATCTGCATTTTATGGTCATTATTTATAGGGAAATGCTAATCACTGCCTGTTGGGCAGTGGTTAATGTTGGTATATCTGCAAAAAGTGTATTGAAATATATGAAAAGTGCATAGAAATATATGTATATGGGAATATTGAAATGTGTATTGGAATTCTAACTTTTTCGGCATTATTTGATTCTTAACAAACTCCCAGTGAACGGTTATTAGCAAAGTTTTTAAAGGCGAATGCGTAATGTGAGGCGTTTTACTCCTTATGAGGCGAGGTGTAAGTCTTAAGGTGTTGAGGCGTAAGCATTTCAAATTCTGAATTTTTATATTTAGTAAATATTTTAAAACAATAAATAAATATATCAAAATTAAATATAAATGTGTAAATACTTTTCTACTCAAGGCTCACTGCAGGGAAGGAAGCTTTGCTTTATTGAAAGTGAAATTGGAATTCTTAGCTATAGTGATCGAGCTTCCCACTGAGCATTAACTTTGTGTTTTTCTTGATTGGTCATTTATTTAATTTTTCCTATAGAATATAGTTGCGAAAGGGGTTCTTTTTTATTTTTTACCTTTTTTATGTTTAAACCATCTACTAGACTAAGTTTAACAAGAACCTAAGACAAACACTTCATATGCGTACTCTTCACATGCTTATGCATAAAAGGCGTGTAAGACGCACCTAAGGCGCATGTCTCAAACTGTGTACGAAAGCCTTTGGAGAGTAAAGCCTAAAAATCAAAGCCTTGAGGCTTTGCCTTAGCCTCACCTTGAGGCGAGCGTCAAGGCGAGTCTCAGTAAAGCTGTTTAAAACTTTGGTTGTTAGCAGGTATCTATGACTTGATTGTAGCTTATCTTTTGGATAACAAATTTTAGCATGTATATGGAAATTATAGTGCTATGATAAAATTTGGTTACATTAAAAATCTAATGAAATATTGCTATTTGGATGTTTGTTAGGCTGATGTTGATGGGAATGGAGTACTGGATTATGGAGAGTTCGTAGCCGTAACAATCCATCTACAGAGAATGGAGAACGATGCACATTTCCGCAGAGCATTTATGTTTTTTGATAAAGATGGAAGTGGTTATATTGAGCTTGACGAGTTACGAGAAGCCTTAGCAGATGAATCAGGTGAAACTGATGCTGATGTACTAAATGAGATCATGCGAGAGGTTGACACCGACAAGGTATGGCATTTGAGTCTTTCTTACCATCATTTTTGCCTAATCACATGCAAAATCCCTATATTTTCCCCCTCTTGGATTGCTATTTGAAAATGCTTTTAAAAAGTTTTATAACCACACAACTTTAGATAATTGTCAGAACTTGGAACCATGCAGGAAAATTTGGACAAGATTGAAGATTTATACTGTTTTAAATTTCAAAATGGCAATTTCTTGATTTCTGGCCTCGTTTGTTAACTCTTTTGTTTTTTTATTTTATTTTTTGAAACTGGAAATGAAAATATATTGCTTATGTTTAAAAAAAATTGGAATTGATTTCAAAATTTTTGGAAACCAAAAAATGTGTTGGCTTGTTTTCAAAACTAGTTTTTATTGTCTTCCCTCACTCACCACCTCTGGCCATTGCCGACTCTGAGCTAAGGCCATTGAGACTTGTGCTTTAAGCCCCCAAAAATTGCCCAAGATAGGGCCTCCAAATTTAGTACTGTTGCTTTAGGGCCAGTCTAAAGGGCCCAAAAATATTCAAATAGGCCCAATTTATTTTTGTTGCTTTAGGGCCAGTCTAAAGGGCCCAAAAAATTTTGTTGGGCCCATATGAAAAAAAATATATTTATAAGTGTGGTTTTGCCCAATTAAAATTAAAACATATACAAACAAGTGTTGTTTTGGCCAATTTTTAATATTTTTGAGTATTTGTAATGATTTCATCTTATTTTAATATATGAAAGTAAATTTTAATTTATAATTTTAATGATTATATGTGAAAATAAACATAAATAAAAAACTTGTTGATACTTGACATTTTATACATAAAATTTTTATTAAAAAAAATATATATATATATATAAGAGGGCTCTATTTTCATAGTTTGCCTTAGGCTCATAAATCTCAAGCTGGCCTTGTCACCGCCTTATAAACTCCGGTAACACTCTGTCCGCCAACTTTGACAAGCACCTCCGGCCACCCTCTACTGGCCATGAGCATGTTTCTTTGTTTTTATTTTCAAAGCATTTGCTTACAGCAAACAAGGTTTTTTTTTTTTTTTTTTTTAAAACAAGTTTTTCTGAAAACATTATCCCCTTCCCCCGCTCCCCTCTCTCCTCTCCCGTCCTTTCATAATGCTTGGACAAAAAAATTTCAGGATGGACAAATCAGTTATGATGAGTTTGTTGCGATGATGAAAACTGGAACCGATTGGAGAAAGGCATCTCGCCAGTATTCGAGGGAGAGATTCAAGAGCTTGAGCCTCAATCTGATGAAGGATGGTTCATTGCAGCTCCAGGACGGTCTTACTGGTCAAACTGTCGTGGTTTGAGCTCAAATGGTCCATTATCTTGTTTCGTCAACACCCACTGATTGTTTCTGCTTTCAAAATTCTCGATAAGTACATGGAAAAAGCTCAGATCTGAGTTTACTGAAAAATGCGTTTTATTAGGAGTTGGAGTCCACAATATTCTTTTAGGTTTGTGGGGTGGGATTTGTTTTTTCTTTTGGCGGCATGAAAGAGTATGGATGGGAGAAAAGCCCATTCTGTTGCAAGGAATTGTGAAAGCCATATGTTACAGTTTTCAAATTTGTGTCAACCTTTGTATATTTGGCCTTTTGTTATTTGTGTTTTGATGATTTAGCCAACATTTGTGCTTTGGAGACTCTTATGTAGAGACTATAGTTAAGAGTTGTTTAGTGAAATTGTGAATTTATGCAAATTTTCAGTTGTGTTCTGATGTCATCGAAATGTAAAGGTTCACATAGAGAGTCAAACAAGACACATGAATTAACTAGCAGAGATGGCACCATTCTCTTCTGTCATCTCTACCGCTGCCTGATCTCTTACTTCTCTTTCTTTTGGTACCGCCCTCCTCCCTTCATTTCCATTGTTGCCTCCATTGCTATTAGGCGGCTCTCTAGATCTCGTTTTCACTAATTATTAAGCCAGTTGCTAACTCTATCACCGGATTTTGTTTGTCGATTGAAAGTAACAAATCCTTAGTCAGAGGTTTTAGATCTAGTGCACATTTGGAGCCTTTGGTGCCGCAAGATCAATGCATCACCACCTGCAAAGGTTCTCATGCCTATCAGTGCGACTGCTTGGAGGATGGCAATTTTATGATTGGGTATATAATTGGGGAAATTATAGGCAGATGGGAGTTGGGAAAAAAAATTTACAAACACATGAAGGTACAAGTGTGTCTGTGGTGAGGTGCAAATAAAAGGTTGTGAGAGTACAAGTGTCACTTGCATCCCTCCATATGTTGGTAATTTTTTATTCTCCAATTTTCACATGTATGTAGGTCTCCCCCATATAATTCTTCCATTGCTGAAGCTGTATTTTTATCTTACTTGGGGTTACTTCTACATTTTTTGTGTTTTCATCTTACTTGGGGTTACTTCTACATTTTTTATTTTCACAAGTGACACCTCTCAAGCAATTTGGGCCACATGCTAATAATATTAAGGGTAAA
This sequence comes from Camellia japonica, assembly GCA_030407325.1. Taxonomy (NCBI): domain Eukaryota; kingdom Viridiplantae; phylum Streptophyta; class Magnoliopsida; order Ericales; family Theaceae; genus Camellia; species Camellia japonica. The sequence continues at coordinate 96,714,350 of JAPPVO010000059.1, forward strand.
TTATACTGATAAAAATATATTCATAATTATATTAAGTTTTCTTAATATTTTAATTTACATAACATTTTATTCATTTTTTATCAATATTTTGTTAGTTATATGAATGAAAAAGTAATAATATTATTTATTTTATTTTATATTATAATATATATATTTATTTATTTTTATATTTTAAATTATTTATATTAATTTATACAAGAAAGATAGATGTAATTATATTAAAATTAGCATATCACCCGTACTATGCACGAGATAAAATAATATATTATTTATTAAAAATATGATAATTGTATTTAATTTTTTTTATATTTTGTCTCTCTTAAATAAAATTTTATATATAAGTTTAAGGATTTTCTTTCAAATGTTCATTTACTATAATATATAGTATAGATAGATTAAAATTGTTGTATTGACAATTAATAATTAAAATTATACTTTATTATAAAAAAAAAATGACATAATTATAATGCTTCACTATTTTAAAATAAAAATATATAAATATTAAAAAATTATAATATTGATTTTTGAAAGGGAAATAATTAAAGAAATTTTAAAACTTAATAGTAAGAAATAATCATCGTAACATGTAAAATTGCTAAAATCGCAGTTAAACCAGTAAATCATTCAAACCAAAAATGGTTTAGCTTAATCAGCTAGGTTAAAAGACAAATTAGCTTACATAAAAATTAATTAATTAAAACTTTTAAATTTTATTTTATTAAGAATTAAACTGTCACTAAATATGGAAAATAATCTATTGATTTAAATTTAAAATCAACACAATATAAATTTAAAATTATAATAATCTATCTCATAATTTATAAGTTTTAAATATAAATTTAAAATTATCATAATTTTTGTATTAAGGAGCAGTAAGAGTGACATTGAGATTATCGATATATCTATATATTATAATACTTTTAAGGAGATATAATAATATGAGAGTTTCAAAATCTCATACAAAATTATTTTTAAAATCAAAACATTTATGTGAGATTGTAAAATATAAGTTAAATAGAAACTAGTCAATTGAGATTTTTTTAATTATTTAAAATTAAGAAAATAAAAAAAAAAATAGTATGAGATATTGATTTCACTAAAAATCTCATTTTGCTTATATAAATGGGAGTATAAGATTCACTTTATGTAAGTGAAACAATTTACATTTTCATTTTTTTTTCGGTGTGGGATTATAAAATTAAAGTTAAATGAAAGATAGTCAATGAAGATTTTCTTAATTGTTTAAAAGTTAAAAATTGTTTAGGCGGAAAGTTTATTTCGAATCAAACAAACTTAGTTGTTTAATATTTAATTAGGCCAATCTTTAATTTATTTCGAATAAAACAAATTTAACCAATATATTTTGATAAAACTGCTAAAATTACAGTTAAACCAGCAAATCAGTCAAAACGAAAACGGTTCACCCTATCGATTAGGTCAAAGGATCAGCTTATACAAAACTTAATTGATTAAAACTTTTAAATTTTATTTTAATTTTAAAATTTAAACTGTCTTAAACTGAAACATATACAGCATTACAATATTAAATGGGAGCATAGGTTTTATATAGTGAAACAACTCTTTTTTTCCTCATTTTCCTGATGTGAGATTGTAAAATAAAGTTAACAGTTTCTTGGACGAGAAATTCATTTATATCAAACAATCCCAGTCGTTTAATTTTTAATAAGGTCAATCTTAGTTTATTTCAAATCAAATAAATCTAAATAATATATTTTGATAAAACAGGTAAAATCGTAGTTAAACTAGTGAATCAGTCAAACTGAAAACAATTCAACCTAATCGGCTAAGTCAAAAGACCAACCAATTTACAACAAAATTAATTAATTAAAACGTTTAAATTTTATTTTAAAATTTAAACTATCTTGAATTCAAATATGCCCAATACTATAATATTAAATGAGAGTATAAAATTCACTTCATATAAGTGAAACAATTCACTTTTTCTTTCTTTTCTCGATGTGAGATTATAATTATTTTAAAGTTAATATTATGAAAATTTCAAAATCCCATACAATTTTTTTTTTTTCAAAATCAAAACGTCTATGTGAGATTGTAAAATAAAAATTAAATTGAAGCTAACCAATGAACATTTTATTAATTGTTTAAAATTAAGAAAAAAAAAAAAAAATAGTATTGATCACTAAAAATCTTCTTTTACTTATATAAATGGGAGCATAAAATTCACTTTATATAAGTGAAACAATTCAATTTTTTTCTTCTTTTTCCGATGTGAGATTGTAAAATAAAAGTTAAATGAAAGCTAACTAATGAAGATTTTCTTAATGGTTTAAAATTCAGAAATTTCAATAATTTATATAAATTTGAGTATAAGATTCACTTTATGTAAATGAAACAATTCACTTTTTCTTTCTTTTTTTTTCCTGATTTGAGATTGTAAAATAAAAGGTAAATGGGAGCTAGTTAATGAGAATTTTCTTAATTGTTTAAAATTAAGAAAATTCAATAATTTTAGAATGCGGGTTTGGAGCTTCTAAAAGGTTTTTCCCTTAAAACCCCCTTTATAAGATTCACTTCATATGAATGAAACAACTCAATTTTTCTTTCTTTTCTCAATGTGAGATTGTAATTATTTTAAAGTTAAATATTATGAGAGTTTGAAAATCTCATACAAAATTATTTTTAAAATAAAAACGTTTATGTGGGATTGTAAACTAAAAATTAAATGGAAGTTAGCCAACAAGAATTTTCTTAATTGTTTAAAATTCAAAAAATCAAAAAAATGAGTATGAGATGTTGATCATAGAGTTTCTTACTAAAAATCTCATTTTGCTTATACAAATGGGAGTATAAGATTCATTTTATGTAAGTGAAACAACTCACTTTTTCTTTCTTTTTCCAATGTGAGATTGTAAATGTCACGACCCAAACCCGCCCCTATGGGTTTAGCACCGTAACCGGCCAGTAATCCGAGATTACCGAAGGCCTGCTTAACAGTAAGACAGTAATACAGAGTACAGGGGCATGGCGGAAGCCAAAACAGTAATTAGACAATGTCCAATAAGCTGTGATAGTCTGTATGCAAAAAGACTTTTCATACATATATATATATATATACAATACAGAATAGTATGCACAATATTTACAGTCATTCAGAACAGGGACCAAATCCCTATTAACAGTATAGTGACAGTCTATACAGTCATTACAAAACAGAACAGAAGGGGGAAAACTAAAACACCCCATAGCCTTTGCTAGACAGGCTCGGAACCTCGCAATGAGGCACAGTAGTTGGCTTGACAAAACTGGAGTTTACCCCGACGCTCCTAGCCGCGGTCTAGTGCTTGAACACCTACATATATATATGAGCAGTGAGCTAGAGCCCAGTGAATAACATAAAGCGTAAAGGGGTTTAGAATGAATGTCCTTCAATATTGAAAACAGTTGTTTCAATCAGTATATCAATTGTTCAGTACAGTAAACAGTCATATGTGGTACATCCATTAGCATAGCAGTACAGTAAACAGTAGGTCTAAAAAGACCGAACAGTCATTGATGGCCATCAATCAGTAAACAGTAGTGGTTCCAATAAGGGAACCGACAGAGATCTCTGTAACAGTAACAGTCAGTAAGAGTAGTTGCTAAGGATGCCACAATACAGTTCAGAATATAGGACATACATTCATTCAGTTAACAGTAACAATTCAGAAACAGTACAGTTCAATTGTTCAGAAGATAATCATTTTTGAACATATATTTACACAGTTGTTACTCACAGAGTTCTGGGCTACAGTAAGCTAGAGCGTCTCCTCGAAAGCCAACCCTACACAGTTACAGATTGAACACACACTAAGCTACACAGTTGGGAAAGATAATAACTTAATCCCTAATTGCCTCGGTGTGTTCTACATCTATATCCTCATTAAGATGTCTTAAACTAGGCCTAAGAATGCCTAGGATGAAATGAGGATGCAAAGATGCATTCAGAAAACATTTTCAAAATTTTCAGAAAAACAGAGTCCCGCTCGAGCGCAGGTTTTCCCGCTCGAGCGGACATGCAACAAAGGTCTCCGCTTGAGTGTCAACTCCCCCGCTCGAGCGGACCAAAAAGTACTGGATGGGTGAAATCTCCGCTCGATGGATGCTCGACTCCCGCTCGAGCGTGAGACACATGATCTCGCTCGAGCGCACAATACCACGCTCGAGCGGACTGTAAAACAGTGCAAAGTACTGGATGCTCGAATTCCCCGCTCGAGCGCCACTTCCCCCCGCTCGAGCGGAAGACCAAAATCTGGAAAATCCAGATTTGAGCTCCAAGTTCAAAATCAAGTTTTGATGCAAAATTTTCGATCTTCTTGGGCCAATTTTTTGGAAAACTCTTGTAAACTCATAAAATGATTTGATACAAAGCCCAATTTGAGAAAACAAAGCCCAGAGATGGTTTAATTAAACTCATCTTCAAACCAAATTTCATGAACAATATTCAAATGTGACATGCAAGACTTTAAATCAATTCAAAGCTTTAATACATGCTCTAATGAGCTCATTCTTTTCAAAATAAGATGAAATCATGGACTTAAACATAAATATGAGCATGCATGTAACCTTTTGCCATGAAAAACAACTCAAAACTCTTCAATATACACATGCATGCATGGAATGAGCTTCAATTCAACATGCTAGAACTAAATCATGCCTTAGCTCTACAATTTAACATGAATCATGCAAGAATCAACTTAAAGACAACAATGAGAGGTTGAATTCCTTACCTAGGTCATCAAATACAAGTCTAGAGGCTCAAGAAGGCAAATCTCCTACAATTTCTTCCAATTTCCAAGCAAATCAACAAGTTGAACTCAAACTCTCACTTTCTCTCTCTCTTGGTCGGTTGAGCTCTCAAATATGGCTGAGGAAATGTTTTGTGCAATGCAAGATTGAGTCTCTCAATGTTTGGTATAGTGGTCCACTAAGGGGTAGTTTGGTAAATAAGTCCAAATCTTGTGTTTCATCACTATTAATCTAATTTAATCATACCAAATAAATTTTCAGATAATTACACCATAAATTCACATAAATTATGATAGTCCTAAAACATCAATCAATTTCTGGTTCGGCCGCCGATAAGGCCTTCAATTTGCAGTTTAAACATAAAAACATGAACAGATAATCAAACAGGCAACAGATAGAAATGCATTTAAACAGATACAGTCAATCAATCAGTTTCAGATTTCAGTCGGTTAGTTCAGTATTTCATTCAGTTCAATTACCAATCATAATCGGTTCCAGTTTAACGGTAATCAATGATCAATCGGTAAACAGTGACGAGGGTTGTTACAGTCTCCCTTCCTTCAAAAGAGTTTAGTCCTCTAAACTCGAGTTACCTTCATTCTAGAAGAAAACAGGATTCAGTGGAAACAGTTCAGGATATCTTTTAGCCATGTCGTCTTCCCTTTCCCAAGTAGCGTACACGCCACCGTGGTTTTGCCAGTCAACTTTCACCAACGGAATCTCTTTATTTCTCAACTTCTTGATCCGTCTGTTTACAATCTATATAGGCCGTTCCTCGTAAGTGTAGTCATCACTAAGCACTACATGAGTAGGCTCTATCACATGAAAAGGATCCCGGAGGTAATCCCTCAACATAGAGATATGGAACACATTATGCATATGCTCCATTTCAGGAGGAAGCGCAACTTGATACGCCACCGGATTGATTTTCTCAATAATCTCATACGGTCCAACATATCTTGGCGCTAGCTTGCCTTTGACTCCAAAACGAGTCTGGCCTTTCATCGGTGTCACTTTCACAAAAACGTGATCACCCACTTCGTACTCTCTGTCTCGTCTTCTGACATCTGCATAACTTTTCTGTCGACTCTGTGCAGTTTTCAGTCTTTGTTGTATCAGTTTCACTTTCTCAGTTGTTTCATAAACAATCTTGGGCCCAAGCAAAGGCCCATCTCCAACTTCTGCCCAGCAAATCGGAGATCTGCATTTTCTGCCATACAATGCCTCAAAAGGCGCCATACCAATACTTGAATGATAGCTGTTGTTGTAGGCGAATTCAGCTAAAGGCAAATGGCTTTCCCAGTTTCCCTGAAAATCAAGGACACACATTCTCAATAAATCCTCCAGAGTCTGGATGGTCCTTTCTGACTGACCATCTGTCTGAGGATGATAGGCACTACTCAGTCTCAGTTCAGTACCCAATGCAGTCTGTAGGCTTTGCCAAAATCTCGATGTAAACTTCGAATCCCTGTCAGAAACAATGGACACAGGCACTCCGTGCAGTCAAACAATTTCATCAATATAGAGTATAGCCAATTTGTCCGCATTATAAATTGTCTTAATAGGTAAGAAGTGAGCAGATTTAGTCAGTCTATCAACAATAACCCAAATTGAGTCCATACCTTTACTGGAGCGAGGCAATCCCACTATAAAATCCATGGTGATATGTTCCCATTTCCACTCCGGTATCGGTAAGGGCTGCAATAAGCCTGCAGGTCGTTGATGTTTAGCTTTAACTTGTTGGTAATGAAGACATTTCGATACAAAATCCGCAATTTCTTCCTTCATTCCCGGCCACCAGAAATTTAGTTTCAGGTCTTGGTACATCTTCGTATTCCCCGGATGAATAGAAAATTTTGAGTTGTGGCCCTCTTGTAGAACTCTTCTTTTTAGTTCAGTATCATTCGGTACACACAGTCTTTCTTGAAATTTCAGTACATTATTCTCAAATTTGAAACCCGGTCTTGATTTAGACTCACTTTCTTCGATGATCTTCTTCAAGAAATCATCCTGTTGCTATTTCTCTTTAATTTCTTCAATCAGTGCCGGTTGAGCAGAAATAGCAGCTATTGTTCCATCTTGTTCTCTCAAAACAATTTCAATTTCAGATCTTTCAAGGTCACAAAGCAACTCTTTTTGTCCGGTGAGTAAACAGGCTAAATTCCCAATCGATTTCCGACTCAATGCATCGGCAACGGTGTTGGCTTTCCCCGGATGGTACAGAATCTGTAGGTCATAGTCTTTAATCAGTTCTAGCCATCTCCGCTGTCTCATGTTCAGTTCTTTTTGTGTGAAGAAATATTTCAGACTCTTGTGGTTGGTATATACTTCACATGTCGCTCCATACAAATAGTGACGCCAGATTTTCAATGCAAATACTACTGCAGCAAGTTCCAGGTCATGGGTCGGGTAGTTCTTTTCGTGCTGTCTCAGTTGTCGGGAAGCATAGGCAATTACTCTCCCATTCTGCATTAAAACACACCCCAAACCCTTATGAGAAGCATCACTAAATACAGTATAACCATCCGTACCTGAAGGTAAGGTAAGAACTGGTGCAGTCACGACGAGTTTTCAACTCTTGGAATGCTGATTCCCTTTGGTCAGTCCAGTAAAATGATATCCCCTTCTGAGTTAATTGAGTCAACGGTAAGGTAATTTTGGAGAGGATCATCATTCAATCAATAGAAAGTAACCGTTCAGAAACAATATAATTTATCATTCAGAAAATAAATACAATTTGAACATATCTTTACAACATTATTACTCACAGTGGGCTCCTCGGGACACGTACTAATGGTTCGGCGTCCAACCTAAACAAATAAAGTCAAGCACAACACAATTACAATTACACTCTACAATCGATTTAATTCGGTTACTTGTTTGTCTTTCGGTTTCTCTCATTTGATTCTAATTTTTCATTCGATTATTCTTATTTTTTTTTTTTCCATTCCTTTTAAATATGGATGACTAGTATTAGGAATAGATTAGATCATTAATCTCAAATTAAAATATGTTTAGCTATGTATTAACCAAACTAATTAAATATAAATAATCTAATCATAAACCAATCCTTATTAAGTTTTCTAATTACACAATCAAGCCTAAATTAGGCTCATACACATTAAATTATAATTATTCAGTCATGTTTAAATTACTAAATCAGAAACTCATAAATATGCACATTTTGCAATTTCGACTCCCTTTTCAAGCAAATCAAGGCTCAAATAATTAATCTTCACATTTATTTCCATAATCTTAAGCCTAACTCAATTTTAATTGAATTCTTATAAGGCTCTAAATATCAAATTAAACCCATTCTTCCATTTTTGAAACTCAATTTCATGAAACATCTATTTTCTTGAACCCTAGCTCTAATTCATGCTTAATCTCTCCTTAAACTTCATGAATCATGTTTGAAAATAAGTTTACAATCATCGTTCTCTTGAAAATATGTCATGCATGTAAGGATTATGAGTTAAATTGATCAATTCTTAACCTTTTTCACATGCATGCCCTAAGCTCTCAATTACATGAGCAAATCTCCTATTTAAGGACAAATTCAATTCATTTAAACTTATATCTTGGAAGATGATGTATAATACAACTTCAATACCAAGAATTTGGAATAATTTCTAACCTTAAACTTCAATTTCAACATATTTGGTTGATTCTCCTCTACTTCCTCTTTTTTTTTCTTCATTTCTTTCTTTAATCCATATCTTTTTCCTTGAGCCCTTCTTCATTTCCAGCAATGTGCTGACTCTCTCACTCTCTCTCTCTCTCTCTTTCTCGGCTTATGCTTCAGCCAAAGTAATAGATTGATCTATATTCATATACATATAGCTAAAAGGCTCCAGTGTTCTAGAATTCTCTTAAAGCTCACCGAAGTATTAATTAATTGAGTAGTACTAATTTAGTATACTAATCACATATTAGTTTAATTAAACACTATTTAATTTTTAATAAATCTTGATTAGTATATAATTTAATTAATCATAACTAATCACAAGTTTCATGTAATTTAATTAATCTAATTTGACCTTCATTAAAGCCCAATCAATCATAATTAAATTTATCAATCTGAATCAGATTTTTAATCAAACCCCCGAAAGGCTCCAAATATTAAATTAAAATTATTGTCATCATCAATTTTGATTTCCCAAATCATTTAGGCCTTCAATTTCTAATCAGACCCAAAATTTCCGTCAATAAATTACATATTCAAATTGGATACTCCATAAATAAATTTAATTCATAATAATTACAATTCTCAATCCTCATAATTTAATTAACTCTAATTTGGACCTAATTAATCGAATTTCAGTTTTACTAAACTGAATTGAATATTTAATTAAACTCCCAAATGGGTCCGTAATTAAAATTAAATTGATTCAATTTCTTACTTTCACTTTCTTAAGCCATTTGGACCCTTAATTTCTAATTCCAAAATAAATTTTTAATAGAATCATATACGAATCAGATTCTACCATTATCATAATTCCCAAATTAGATTAGGATAACGACTAATTAAAATCTCAAATTTCCTTAATTAACCAAATATAAAATATTACATGTAGCGGGGTCATCACATATAGAGGTTGCGGAAGCAATAAATGAAAATATACATAGTCCATTGAGCTCTGAAAACATACATGAGACAGATATTCTTAAACTTCAATAAAGATGTGTGTGACGTCAAAAGATACAGTTAATACGTCACTCCAAGTACTGTACATATAAGCATAAAATTTACCCATAATAAAAACAAAAGAACCAAAGTCTTAAACACAAAAACATAGCCACGGGATTTGACATGATTTAGAACCTCCTCAAGAGGCACAAAAGGTGGCTGACAAAACAGAATCTTAGGGCATCAACTCTGGGCTTAGTCTCGCACCTGATCACCTAAATACATAAATAATATAAATAGAGAGTTAGAGCCCAGTGAATAATAACACGGTAAATATTTTAATGAATGATGTCCATCATAGCATTAGAAATCAGAGTTTTATGCATATACAGATTTCAAATCAGAAACAGATTTATATACTTGATCATATTCATTTTCAGAGTTTATATATTTCACATCATAATACGTGGCACATCCATTAGCGTTAACAAATCCGATGACCCATAAGGGACAACCGTGAAGGCATTCTGATGACTTATAAAGGGACAACCATAAGGCATTCTAATGACTCGTGTGCACAGAGACGTTTCCGATGACCCATAAAGGGACAGCCGTAAAGGCATTCTGATGACCCATAAACGGATCTGATGACTCATAAAGGGACGCATATCATATGATGCTAAGGATGCCACGAATACATTTCAGAAACTTGGACGATCATTCATTCACACAAAACATAGCATTTCAAAAACTAATCGTGTCGTATCATTAGAAAATAATTAAGTTTAACATAACTTTACAGAGTTATTACTCACAAATAACAGGTGGCTCCGAATAGATGAATAGGGTAGGCAACTCAGATATCTTGTGGCGCGTGACCTACACAGGTACAAAACGAATTCATATTGAATTACACACCCTGTAGACGTCCCCGAGCGTCCCGTGAGGGAAATCCCGTTCTGTTCATTTGGGCTCACTACAGTTCAGGACTCAATGTCACGGTCCTGTATCTAATCTCGTAGAGTGCAATGCAAGACCGATGAATCATCAAAGAGTCCAAATCCGGCAAATCCTTTTTGAAAACAGATTTTTTGAAAGAAGTGCCAAACATGGACTGCTTTGCCAGATACAGAGTCGCCACCTAAATATTTTATTTTGGGAAATTTAGGAAACCCTGACTTGTTGTCTAAGGCCACGTGTCCGTCATCACCAAAGTTGCCTCGGCTCGGGAACTTGGGTACGATTGGGGAAGGTCACTTCGTGAGCACCTCCGCTCGCCCAATCAAAGATCGGCCTCTATTAACCATGATATCTAGTTTTGAAAACATTATGCATTCTTATTCCGGTTATTAGCCTAGATTTACTATGTGATGCGCGCAGCATACAAGTATAGACTGGATCGCCTGAATTGGAACAACACATTTCATGTTTGTTTTTGAAAGCAGTTTGCTACTCGCAAGTAGGCTAAAATGTGGATTTGCCACCTCAGGTGGGCTTAGAAAACAAGATGATTTGCCACTCTCAAGTGGGCTTAAAACTCGCAGTCAATGAATTGTTCCAATCCAAATAACCCAACCTTCACCCACAGGCATTTAGGCAGATATATCACATAAGCATATAGCCTCATGGTAAGCATGCTATCATGGCAATCACTCACACGCATGCAAGGATGCTAAAACATAAAAACTTACCGAGTACTCCAAGCCAAAACAGAAGCTATGTTAGAAATCCATGCATGATCCTAACTATACAGAAATGCCTAATGCAACACATGCAAAAATGCAACTTATAGCAGGCTCGTCTATTCTAAAGATGGCATGTAAAATACTACAACTAACAAGTATTCAACTCGGAATTGAAATACAAATGCAGTTAGTATGATGCGCCGAGCCCGGTGCATGTAAAACAGATAAATGAATGCAAACATACTATCATACTGTATGCTAATTGAAACATGCCCTAATCTAACCATCATAAGCTGGTAAATGAAAGGGAGAAAGACGTGGGGTTGGAAGACATACATCACACGCACGCACACTTATTTACAATTTTGCCCTCGCTCGGAGGGTCCGAATAAATAATACAGTCCAAATAAATAATTACAGTCCGAATAAGTACAAAACCCTAATTAATTAACAAATTAACTAGGAAAGCAGTAAATTAGCATGCAAGCCCATGGACCGCCTCAGCTCTGTTCCGGATGATGAATGATGCATGCTTGAGTTGCCTGGCGCGGAAATCCATTGCGATGCCCCTATTCGCCTCTGTTTGCAATTAATGCCGGAATGCTGTGCGAAGCTCTAGAAGGCTGCTGATTTCTGATTTGCTGCAACAGAGAGCAAGAAAGGGGCATGGCAAAGTATTTTCACATATGTATGCTCGTCTCGATGCTCGTGCCATCAACCACGCATCTCGATGCATGATGGCCGAGGGGTCGAATTGCACGACTCGATATGAAATGAATGCACATGAAAACACAACAAGACCGAGACTCCATCATGGTTAATCCGGAGTGTCGGTGACCGGGAATTGAGACACGTTCCGTCACTCGGAGTACGAAACGTCCCTCGTTTCCCGTGCTTGGGCTAACTCCTATCCCAAACACGATGCAATATGCATGACATGCATGAATGCGACTAACATACAACCTAGCATACGCAATGCTATGAACTAGCATACACAATGCTCGATATAACATGGCATACACAATGCTCTAACATACAACCTAGCATACACAATGCTATAGAATAAGATGGCATACACAATGCAATATGGGCTTACACCAATATGAGTGGACCTCAGCCACACTCACATCAGCGGCCATTAGATGAAAATGAGACAACCGAAATACGTGCACACATGCACGAATGCAATGGACCGATCCTAAGGCACAAATGCCACTCTACCAAAGCATGACAAATGATGCAATATGGCATACAAACATGCAATTTCCAGCATAGAAATATGATGCGCAATGGTCCCGAATCATGGAAATATGGCACCCAATGCATGAAATAGGCCCCGAAACTTAAAACTAGGCAAATGCATTGAACCACAAGTATGCAAAGCAAACATTATTTGATCATGAGGCATGGAAACAGAGCCAAGGCAGTCCAAAATAAGCACAATATCAGTTCCAAGCATGGCCCAAAAGTGCTCACATGAAGGGCTAAAACAACATGCAACCTAGGCTAGTAAGCATGGTTTACATGACATGTATATGAAGCACAAGAGAGGTCACAAAACCAGCCCAAAAGAGTAACATGGAATGTCAAATAAACCCCAAAAACCCACTGAAATGAGGTCCATGCATGCAAGAATGAGGAGCTCCTTTGGAGGGCCATACAAGAGGTTACTCAACACATACAAGATAGACACTTAGCATGGCAAAACCAACTCTGGAAATGGATTATGACAGCCCTAAAACTCACCAAATAGGTCCTGAAATTGGTCTAAGAAACATGCAAATGGAAGGTCCTTTGAAAGGCCTTGAATGGGATTGCTCTACACATGCATCATAGACATAATGGGCTCTTGACAGAGCTTAGGCAGACCTTAAAACCCTCAGAATGAGGCCTGAAACATGACTTCAATGCATGCAAAATAGAGTCTCTTTGGAAGGCTAACAATGCTAGTAAAGAGAATGCGGGGTGAGAGGGTCACCCCTCTATGATTTTGGAGCTCAAAGACACATCAAGGCCACTGAAAATCCACTGGATTTCAGTGGCTAAGAGGCCAAAACAAGGCCAATGAAAATGCTCACATGCATGGCTCAAAGCATGGGGGAATGAAGCATGCAAGGGAGAAGATGACTCCAAACAGAAAAAAGTCCCTAAAAAAATATGTCTAGAAGATCAAAACAAGACTTTTTCTAGTTTATGTCGAAGTCCAAAAATGCTTGCAAGTAAGTCTAAGCTAGGATGTGAAAATAGCCCTAAAAGAGAGATGAAGCATACAAGGATGTAGGAGACCTTAAACAGAAAAGTATCCTTAATCAAATATGAAGAGGAGCTCAAAATAAGACTATTTTCAGTTTTCACCAAGGCTCGAAAATGCTTTCAAATGGAGCTAAAGTATAGAGCAAAATAATGCAAAAATGGGGGAAATGAGGACTTACCCTTGTAGTACAGCAATGCAGCCAACCCTGGACCAAGAAAGTGAGCTTTGAACCTCTGAAAATGAGTTCCAAGGTTCTGGAATGGATGGTGGAGGTGTTAGGCTTAGAGGTGTAGTGTAAATGGCCAAGAAAAATGGTGTTTTGAGCTTGGAATGGAGAGTTATGGAGGAGAGTATGTAATGCTCCAGCCAAAACCTTCCAACCTTTGCAAATGGAGGTGGAAGGTGTGTTTTATAGAGGGAGAGAGGTGAGGCTTCTTGGAGAAGCCATGAGAGGGGGTCAAAGCTTATAAAAGAAGCTTGACCAAAAGCGTCAAACTTCTTGAGGAAGCTAAACCAAAAGGGTCAAGCTTCCTCAAGAAGCTTGACCAAAGGGTCAAACTTCCTTTGGAAGCTAAGCAAAGGGTGCAAAACCACCTTTAAAAGGATCAAAACAAGGACAACACCCGCGGACAGTGGGTCAAGTGCAAAACAGCTGGCACAGCTGGAATGCACTCAAGGAGACAAGACTGGCCGACCAGGTTCAAAAGGCCAAGGTGGTCAGCCGGCCACCTCCCCTGGTCGGCCGACTAGGGGTCAAAAGGTTCAAGAAGAAAAGCTGGCCGGTCACCCCAGAAAGGTGGCCTCCCAGATGAGTGCAACACAGCTGTGTAGTGAAAAACCAGAAAATATGACCCAGGAGAGAGAAAAACCAGCTTTTAGCAAGGTTCAAAAGGGTCAAAATGAATTACTGGTCGGCCTACCCAAATTGGTGGCCTCCCAGGTGTGCACAACACAATGATGGTATGAAAAGCCAGAAATTGTGGCTCAAAAGTGAGAAAAACCAGCTTTCTGTCAGAAAAATCGGCTTTAGGAGAGAGAAAATGAGAAAACTGGTTTTCAGGGGAAAAGGTGGCCTTCCACCATCTTACCATCTCCCTAGTAATGAAACAAAGGTCCATACCAAAAATGAACCCAAACCGATGCAAAACGAAGGTTTGGGGGCCAAAACGCGTAGTCTGGGCCCCGAAAACAGGCTGTTAAGCACCGGAGGTGGCGTACGACCACGAAGGTGGTCTCCCGGGCCACAGTGTCCCTCTAAGGAGAGGAAACAAGGTGTGTGCCAAAAACCGGAGCAAACGGAGGTAATTAGGCGGTCCCGAACCGAGGCGCACCGCCGACGGCTCCGAAAACCGGAAACTGGCCTCCAAACGGGAAAAATGGCCTACGACCACGAAACGTAGCCTACGGCCACTGAGAGATAGTCTATGAGACCTCTCCCTCCCTTCGGGAAGAGAAAACAAAGAAAATGGGACCCGGTTCGCAAACCGAGGCAGAGCACAAAAGAGCCCGGAAGTCCAGAGGCAAGGCTCGCAGCCGAGACTCTGAAACTCCAGAACGAGCAAAATATGCAACATCACCGAGCGCTCAATTGGTGACGTCTGAGTCTTAAGGTCGGTCAAAAATGGGGTGTCTACACACCCGAAAACATTTACTTTGTTCTTTCTTATCTTGGTGTGTTACTACTTCTTTATCTTCATTATGGCGTCTTAAACTTGGCTTAAGAATGCCTAGGATGGAAAGAGGATGCAAAAATGCACTTGAAAATACTTAACAAAAATTGCTGAAAATAGGGTCTTTGCTTGAGCGCAACTTCCTACGCTCAAGCGGACATGCAAAATGTGAGTGATCGCTCAAGCGCAAGATCCGCTGCTCGAGCGGTCTGTAAACTTTTGTAAAAGTGCTGGTTACTTGATTTTTCTGCGCGATGCTCGCTCGAGTGTAAGAGACACGTACTCGCTCAAGCGCAACTTTTGTCCCTCGAGCGGATTGCAAAACATAAGAACTTCTAGGAGCTTGCATTTCACGCTCGAGCGGACTTCTGGTCACTCGAGCGGAAGTACACGCACTCAGAGTGGTCGCTCGAGCACGGATTCCTTCGCTCGAGCAGAAGTGCAAAATTTGGAATTTCCAAATTGCACTCCCTAGCTCAAAATTCGAATCTAACTCATCAAAACACAACTTTTGGCCCCCAAAACTTGAGAAAACAAGTTTAGACTTTGAAAACATTAAGAATTAAAGATCTTTTCACAAAATCAAGGCCCAAGAGTAAGACAATTGTGCAAAAATTCAACTTGAAATGTAAGAACATGATATGAACATGACATGCATGTGTTCACTTGGGTTTATGGCTTCCAAAACATGATCAAATGAGATCCAATGGTGAGGAATGGTATGAATTCTTCAAACCATGCTAGAATTACAACATGCATGAGAGAAAATCTTTGAAGATAACTTTAAAATGTCATGAAATATGCATGCATGCATGGTATGATTTATACTCCTTCATTCTAGTTCAATTTCAACTTAATTCTCTTGTATTCATGAACTTACCAACCAAAGAGCAAAACTAAAGGCTTGAATTCTTACCTTATACTTTGGATTCACAAGTGTAGAGGCTTAAATTTCTAAACTCTCCTAAAGTTTCCAACAATTCCTAGCAATTCACCCCTTCTCCCTTGTTGAACTCACTCTCACTTGGTCTCCCTCTCTTTCCCCACGTTTGTAACTCAAAAAGAATGAAAAGAGAGTGTATGGATGCATATAAGAGTCCACTAGTGCCTTAGTTAGGCTTAGATTAAGGAATTCATCAATTAGTCTTAATTGAGTACTAATTACTCTAATTTAATCGTTTCGAATTGAATTTCAATTAAACCTACCATAAAATTTTAAAAATTTTAATTGATACATAAATCAAGTCAATTTCTGAATCGGATGTCGATAAGACCTTCAATTCGCAACTGAAACAGAAATATGAACAAATCTTTCTACGTTAAAACAGATATAAACACATATAAAGCAACATATGATGCAACAATTTACTTTAATTATTTATTAGGCATAATTAAGTATGGATTAACATTAATCATGGGTTTGGGTTGTTACAATAGTGAAACAAGCTTTTCTTTTTCTTCTTTTCCTGATGTGAGATTATAAAATAAATCATAAACTAATTAGAGTTTTATTTTTATATGGTTAAATGGCTGTTAGCCAATGAATTTTTTTTAATTGTTTAAAATTAATAAAATTAGTATGAGAAATCGTGATTAAACCTGCAAATGGGTCAAACCCAAAATGGTTCAGCCTAATCAGTTAGGTCAAATGACTAACCAACTTATACAAAAATTAATTAATTAAGATTTTTAAATGTTATTTTAATTTGAAAATTTAAACTGTTTTGAATTGAAGTATACACAATACTACATTATTAAGATTCACTTGATATAAGTGAAACAACTTTTTTTTTTGATGTGGGATTATAAAATAAAAGTTATCAATCACTACAAAAAAATTGATTTGTTGCGACGGCAAAACGCTGTCGCAAATACCCCAAACGCCGTCTCAAAAGGTTTTTTGCGACGGTAAGTGGCCTTTTTGCGACGGCAGAAGGGGGGTCGCAACAAAGAGGGTTGCAAAAGGGCTTTAGTGACGGCATAACGTCGTCGTCTTTTTTTTGCGACGGCAAAATGCCTTTTTTGCGACGGAAATAATCTGTCACAAATAATGTGCGAAAATCTGAATTTTTTTGAGACGGCACGGTGTTGCCGTCGCTAAAAAGGTCTTTTGCGACGGCAAAAGGTACCGTCACTAAATGTTTATTTGAGACAGCACCTGAGCCGTCGCTAAAACACTATTGGCGACGGGAACAAAGCCGTCGCTAAATGCGTTACGTTTCAGCCAAATCTCCATTTTTTGCGACAGTAAATGGCCGTCGCAAAAACCCTGGTTCACTTTTTTTTTGAGACGGTGTGTGTTGCCGTCTCAAAAAAAAGAAAAAAAGAAAAAAAAAGAGCTGTATTAAAATTATTAAAAATATGAAAATAACCTGTATTAAATGAAAAATAACTATAAAAAAAACCTATAATTACAGAATAATATAAATACATACATAAACAAGAGTTGACACATAATGAAAATTCATAATGTTGTTCCATTCATAACAATACATAAATAAAAATTCAGAACAATAAAAATTATCCCACTACATAATGTCGCATAATACATACATAATATTGTTCACAAATCTAAATAACGTATATCAAAACCAAAAGTTTTCGTCTTGCTTCTTCCGTGGGTTACAAAAACAAAAATTGGTCATAATCTTTACACGTCCGCATTCCACAAGAAGCAAACTGTTACTCAGGAAATATCTGAAAACAACAAAATAAAAATAATTAATGACAATATAATGGTGTTAATATTTTAATTACAGAAAAACATTAAAAATTAACTACTATATAATTACAAAGATAGTTTAGTAAATAATTTTAGCTAGACAGAAATTCGGTCCTAACTCCCAAATCGGGAACCCGATTGGAGTCTTGTCTTCTCCCACAAGTCTCTCGTGCCTAGACGGTTGTGCGTGCCAAGTTTCGTGCTAAACCGACGTCGTTTGGTGATTTTGTGGGGTCAACACCTCGAATTAAAGTTTCTTAAGGAACTAGTTTGCCTAGACCGAAATTCGGCTCTAACTCCCAAACCAGGAACCTGATTGGAGTCCCGTCTTCTCCCACAAGTCTCTCGTGCCTAGGCGGTCATGTGTGCTAAGTTTTGTGCTAAACCAACGCCGTTTGGTGATTTTGGGGCATCAACACCTCGAATTCAAGTTTTTTAAGGAACTAGTTTGCCTAGACCGAAATCCGACGCTAACTCCCAAACCGGGAACCCGATTCGAGCCCTGTCTTCTCCTACAAGTCTCTCATGCCTAGGCGGTCGTGCGTGCCAAGTTTCGTGCTAAACCGACGCCGTTTGGTGATTTTGGGGCGTTAACACCTCGAATTCAAGTTTCTTAAGGAACTAGTTTGTCTAAAGTGAAATCCGGCTCTAACTCCCAAACCGGGAACCTGATTGGAGTCCCGTCTTCTCCTACAAGTCTCTCGTGCCTAGGCGGTCGTGTGTGCTAAGTTTCGTGCTAAACCGACACCGTTTGGTGATTTTGGGGCGTCAACACCTCGAATTCAAGTTTCTTAAGGAACTAATTTGCCTAGACCGAAATCCGATGCTAACTCCCAAACCGGGAACCTGATTCGAGCCCCGTCTTCTCCTACAAGTCTCTCGTGCCTAGGCGGTCGTGCGTGCCAAGTTTTCGTGCTAAACCGACGTCGTTTGGTGATTTTGGGTCGTTAACACCTCGAATTCAAGTTTCTTAAGGAACTAGTTTGTCTAAAGTGAAATCTGGCTCTAACTCCCAAACTGGGAACCCGATTGGAGTCCCGTCTTCTCCCACAAGTCTCTCGTGCCTAGGCGGTCGTGTGTGCCAAGTTTCGAGCTAAATCCGGCTCTAACTCCCAATCCGGGAACCCGATTTGAGTCCCGCCTTCTCCCACAAGTCTCTTAACTTAGAATGTAAAGAATGCAAAAATACACTTTAGCTTAGAATGCAAAGATACATTTTATACTTGATCTTCTGGTGGTGGTGTATATGGATTCTCGTCTTCTACAGATTCCCTAAATGCCCGGTGGCCACTCGATGCATCAGGAACCTATGATAGTCAATGCATAATGTGTTAATCATATTCAAATTTTATACACAATGTTCTGTGAAAATTGAACTATCAAACAATGTAATTTATATCGAACCTGTCTGTTGGGATCTACACTCGCCCCCTGTGACACTAAGGCCATCATCTCAGCTCTCATCTGCTGTAAATGTGTAGCGAACTCTGCTCGCAACTCCTCCCTCAACTCATCCCTTAACTCTGCACAAACCTGCTGGGTGATCTGAACAATAGTCGATGGCTGGGGTGTTGACTGTGATGGCCCAACACCATCTTTATACACCGCTCTCCGAGGCACAGTTCTCCCGTATGTGCGACAATATCCATGTCCGTCATGACCTATCAACTCATGGAAAATGGCATTCCTAGCCTCCAAAGTTCGACAATCCTCAGGTAGCATAGAGAGTTGACGATTAAACTCATCCTGTATTGAATAAGATATACAAGTATATGCCAAATTAAGATGGTTGACACACAAAAAATAAAAAATAAACTTTAAATACAATCAGAGGTGTTTGGAAACTACCAAGGTCTGGATAACCTCTGAGTCATCTACTCTACGTGTCATAAGCCAAACATTCATCTTATCAGTAGACTCCCCCTTATTGGTCATCTACATGTTTTTAGAAATATGAAAATTAGAATCCAAATAATTTGCAAATATACAATGTTTATTTATATACAAAAATAAAACAATAAAATATAAACCTCATGCCGTATCTGAGCGAAAGTAGTACGCCTTGTGGTGTGAGCTATGCCATGAGCTCTCCGATTTTTAGAGTTCCTAGTTGCAATTTTCTATAATAGGTTCAACAAATGTAAGTATATAAATATGATTTATATGTTTACATATCATACATATAACTTATTTGTATATCTCAGCATCGGAAGTACGCCAATACTCCACAAGTTCTTCCCACTGGCTTGGCACAATGTGCACAGGAACATCATCATTCAGATTAGGATCAGAACTTCTAGGCTTGAAATACTTAGCCTTAATCTTGTTCTTGTGATCCTTCCATATACTGTTGTAGTTTTTCATGCAGATTGGCTTGTACTCCTCTGGACATATATTCAAATTGTCCTATAAAACACAATTTCAAAGTTTAAATAATAATAACACAATTTTGGAATTCGAATTTTTGGACAAAAATGTACTACCTTTACATCCTTCCAGATAGCATCAACAATATCATCAGGCACATTGTTCCAGTCAAGAAATGTAAGAGGAACAATGTTACCATTCTGCACAATAATGCCAAGTTGAGTAGTTAACTTAGCCACGTTATCCCCTATTGGGCAGTAATTTTCATCAAATTGTATGTCCAACTTTTTACCAGTACCCCACTCCCTAATGCCCTTGGCACATCCTCTACCACGCCTAGTCGAGGTTGATGAAGAACTAACATGACCTGCGAGATACAATAACAATAAACAATATGTAATGATAATAAACAAATGCAAATTTGAATAATGTGAATACAAATCGAATTCTTATACCTGAGGTGGGCTGTGAAGAAGTCGAAGGATTTGCAAAATACAATGAGAATAAACAAGTTATATATAATGAGAATAAATAAATGTATGTTTAAATAATTTTCATACAAATCAAAGCAAATTTATATACCTGCGGATGGCTCATAAGCTGATGACTCTAGTCGGGATGATAGCTGCTGTGGTGCCACTGATGGTGGACGCACCGATGGTAGGCGTGGAGGCTGAGTACGTGGTAGCTGCTGTGCTGCCACTGATGGTGGTTGATGCGGTGGTACTAATGGCCCCTCTGATGGTGGTCGCTGTGATGCCTCCTCTAATGGTGGTGCCAGTAATAGTGGTCGCTGCGATGGCTGATCAGATGGTGGTGGCACTACTGGCCGCTCCAATGGTGGCCGATATGATGCCTCCTCTGATGGTGGTGCTACTGATGTCCTGTTATGTAGCACATCAGACATCATGCGTCGGGGATGATCAGGCTTCCTCTTCCTTCCCATAATAATCTGCAAGCAATATAACATTAATTGACATTAGAAACATAGACAATGGTTTGTCATCAACTATAATATGACATTAATTGAACTAATACAATTACAAAGACAAAGTAAATTAAGAAACTGATGATTAACTACAACCTTGGCCTTAATTGAATTACTGATGTTGATTAAATATCAGCCTATTTGAACATCAACTGTTTCCCTTTCTGCGGCTTCCCTCATCCAACCACAAAAATATCTCATAAAAGTAACTCTAAATATAATACCTACGTATTCATGTACCATGATACCTATCCGTCCAATTTCTCTCAAATAGGTAGGTGGTCTTATCCTAGTTAGGTATTTATCGATTTGATAGGAGAACATAAAAAATGAAATACTTATACAACAACACGTGAGATCAATTAATTGAAGAAAAAAATGATATAATTTCATACTTTCTGAGTCATAACTAAAAAAATAAATAAATCATAACCAAACACCACATGAGGCACAACCAAAGATTTTATAAGTCTTAACTAAAATAATATCATAATTAACGAAGATAATTCATCATAACTAAAGAAAAAAAAATGACATAACTAATGATGCATATGACAAATGGATGTGTATGGTAGAATTCTCCAAATTATTAGTATTCCATAATACCATGCGGCATTATTTATAAACTTGATAGATGAGTTATACAAAAACACACTAATCATATATTGTCTCAAAAATTATTTAATAAAGATGGATCATACATTCATCTATATATATATGATGGAAGTGAAGTGAAAAAATCTAAATGATGGAAGTGAAGTGAAAAATCACTACATTGAGTTGATTGGACATTACAGAATGTAAACTTTGAGCTTCAAACTTTATAACTAATTGAACATACACGTGAGAATTTTATGAAAAAGTATCTACCTTAAATAATGTACTGGTCAGCAAATTTCAGGTATCACACCTACATACAAAACACACTATCATAAACACACATTTTTTATGGGACCTGAAGTGGAAAAAAACACAATGTGAACCAAGTAACTGCATAAATTTTCTTCATTTGGTATATAGAATTGATCAAAAGCTAAATTGACAGGCACCGTAAAATCATTGCTACAAACTAATAAAACAAGTATGAAAGATCCAAAAATAAACGTAAAAAAGGTGACTGAGTGCACGAGGCTCTTGCTAAAGTGGGAACCCAAATTGGAAAGTACAATGTGATGCAAGTAAGCGGACAATTTTTCCTCATTTGGTATATATAATCATTAGATGAAGTAGAAGATGAAAAGACAACTAAACCACATGCACTAAACTGATCAAAAGCTAAATTGATGTGCACCATGATTGCTACAAACTAATAAAATAGGTATGCAGGATCAAAAAATAAACATACGAAAGAGCGACACGAAGCTCCCGCTAAAGCATGATCCTGAAGTGGAAAGCACAATGTGAACCAAGTAATAGGAAAAAAATTCTTCATTTGGGATATAGAATTATTAGATGAAGTGTAGAAGATGAATAGATAACTAAACCACATGCACTAAACTGATCGAAAGCTAAATTGAATGATCGCTACAAACTAATAAAATAGGTAAGGAGGATCCAAAAATAACCATAAAAAACACAAAACTCCCCACTAAAGCAATCTCTCCCCCTTTCTAGAGGACTATTTTTGTGACTCAAATTGCGTCACCAGGGACACTAGAGGGAAGCTTACCGTTGGGCCAAGCCGCCTTTTGTCCAAAAATAAACATATAACTGGAAAGAAGATAACATTCTGTGAGTCCATGATACGATTTCATGTTGGGGAGAAACCAAAAACAGCCCGATTCAGATCATCCAAATCAATAAAGCACAAGAAACTTGAAAATATGATCAAACAAGTAAATCGAACTGAGAACCAATCGATGCACCAAAAAAGAAGAAATCTGTCACATAAAGAATACTAATCCTTCAACAAAGGATATTTCACAACCAAAAGGAAATGAATTTCCACTTCGATTCACAAACAATCATCATCCATAACAATGAAACCCAATAATTCAAATTCAATAAATCAAAACAAACCAATTAGATACAAACCCAGAAAAGAGATTGAAGTTAAAAACAATTCTTCACAGGAATCAACCACATAAAATCTGATTTTTAACGTGAAAAAGATCAAAGGATGATCAGACCATATCAACTAATTCTACAACTCATCACGCAACCCAAGAGACAATAGATTTAAGTAAAAGTGAAAATTTATCATAAAAAACAGAACATAATCACAAATGAGTAACTGTTGAATCTGCACATTATATGTCATAGAACCCCAAGATTCCTTAAAACCCATGCGAAATTTGTCAATTATTCCTGATGGATTCACCAAAAACAGCAAAATTTCAGATCAAATTGAAGAGTATGGAAAGGGTTATCTGATCAAAACATATTCAAGACTCTCTGAGGTGATTGATATACATTCATCTATATATATATATATATATACAGAGAGAGAGAGAGAGAGAGAGAGAGAGAGAGCATACGCAGAGAGAGAGACTCGTCGCGGACCACCGCTACCTGTCGTCGTCGTCGCCGCCGCCGCACCACCGCACCACCGCTAGCTTGCTCGCCGTTCGTTGCTCGTCCAGAGAGAGTCGTTCACCTTCGTAGCTCGTTTGAGGATTTTTGGGGAAAAAAATTTGTTTCAAACATTTAGGGATTTGGATCAAATGATCGAGCGGCAAGATGAAAGGGAAGAGCGGGGCCAATTTTTTTTTTTTACTTTTTGCAACGGTACGTTTTACACCGTTGCAAATGGTAACTAATTAGTTCATAAAACGACGCCGTTTTCATAAGCCTTTTTTTGCGACGACATTTGTCGTCGCAAATTGTCCACTATTTGCGACAGCAAACATATGCCGTCTCAAAACAATTTTTTTTGCGATGGTAAAAAATGCCGTCGCTAATACTTCCGTATTTACTACCCTATCCGCGTAGTTTTATTACCGACGGGACAACGCCGTCGCTAAAACCTTTATTTGCGACGGTTTAAGCTGCCGTCGCAAAAGACCATTTTTTGCGACGGGAGACGCGCCGTCGCTAATGCTTCCGTGTTTTTTACTCCCTTTTCTTGTAGTGAATTATTTGGACGAAAAATTTATTTATAATTAAGCAATTTAGTCTTTCAATATTTAATCAGATCAATCTTTAGTTTATTTCGAATCAAACAAATCTAATCAACATATTTTGATAAAACTGGTAAAATCGGGGTTAAACCAACAAATCAAAAATGATTTAGCCTAATGGGCTAGGACATAATTAATTAATAAATTTTTTTAAAATTTAAACTATATTGAATTGAAACATATACAATACTACAATATTAAATAGGATTAGAGTATAATATTCACTTTATATGAGTAAAATAACTCATTTTTTTCCTTCTAATAAAGATCAAGAAAATTATTATGAGATGTTGAAACTTTCACAAGACTCCTCATTAAATGAAATAAGAGTATGAGATTCCCTTTATATGAGTAAAATAACTCAATTTTTTTTCATTCTTTTCCCAATATGGGATTATCAAATACAAGTTAGTCAATGGAGATTTTCTTAATTATTTAAAATTAAGAAAATCAAGAAAATTAGTATGAGATATTGAAACTCTCACACGGTTCCTCACTAAAAATACTATTTTCCTAATATAATATATAGATATAGATAGATTGTGAAAGAAAAAAAATTCTAACACTTTTTGGCCATATTTGATTCACAAGACTAATAGTGAAAGTATTAATAATCCATTAAATTAGTGTGATATTCACTATCAATTGGATCAGTAGGATAAATTATCCCTTTATCCATTGTTTGATTTGCATTAGATAAGAACACATATGAATGCAGGATTATAACTATATTTATCTTATTTTTCAATTTACCCTCCATCAATGTTTTTTCACAATCTTTATTTTATCAAAATTTCTTCATAAACGTGGTTTTGAAAAAAATTATAAATAAATAAATAAAAGCAAAATAAAAATACAAAATAAAAATGCCATGTTTGGTTTGTTTTTAATTTTTTTTAAATATAAACTAATTTGATAAAAAAATATAAAAAAATAGTTTTAAAATTTTAAAAATTATTTTTAGATTTCTAAAATATAAAATTATATAAAAATAATAAGTATTTTAATTTTTACTCAAAGGTAAAATAGTATTTTTTTATTTTATTTCTCAGCTCAATAATCTTATCACTACTCCATTACTAATAATTTACAAATGTATTAGATTAGTTATTCATTAAATTAATAATCTTAAAAAAAAAATTCAAAATAAGTACAAAATTATTAAACTTACAAATTAATAATCTCAATTTCATATTTCAATCTTGTCAACCAAACATCCTCTCTAGATATTCTGTTTTGGGAAATTCCAAAACGCTTTGTACTAGTTGGAGAAAGTATTGTACATTATTAAAGTAAAGATGCCGAGGGAACTGAAAGATGGAACAATGGATCTTTGTCAGAGCCCACTCTCATGAAAAATGACCAAAAAAAAAGGAAAAAGAAAAAAAAAAAAAAGGAGGAGGAATCAAGTGGCATAAAAGGGGTGTTTGGAAGGAGGATTTGACTAAAGTAATTTATTAAAAATATAAAATAAGTTAAAAATTAATAAGATAAAATATAATATTTAATTTATAATTATTTTATTTTTTTATAATTATCAAATTATTATAAAAATAATAAAATTTTCAAATACAACTTTCTTAAAAAAATTAAAATAGTCAATTAAAATGATCAATTTTATAAACAAGACAAAACTTGTAGACTAATTTTAAACCATAATTTTTATTTATTTATAAAAGTCTTAATTTATCATAATGACAAGTGCTATTTGTCTCAATCTCGAGTTTAAGTAATGTGTCGTAACAAAATAGTAAAGGTAAATAAAAAAATATTATGAATCTCACTTAAAGTATCTTGAATTTATTTTAAATAAGAGTTGTGTCGTTGAGATTGAATGTGTGGTATAAAATCTTTGTATAAAATAAATTTGAATCACAAAATAATAATATTTAAATAGTTAAGTTTAGATTTGTAATATTACTAAAAAAAAAAAAAAAATTTGCTTACACTTTCTCTAACTTAAATTTCAAGTTATTTTTCCAAGATCGGTAGTACTTGACATTAGAAGTATATTAATTTTTTCTCAATAATCAAATACTTTTGTGTGTAAATAGTACATATTTTATTTCATTCATAAATCTTTTCTATTTTTAGATTGGATATTCATAAATCTATGTCTTTTGGGATGATCTAAATAAGTGCACTTTTTGTCTTTTTACGAAAAGATGTGCAGAAAAGTAGAGAGGTGATGCAATGGAAAAAAGATAAAAAGATGGATTATTTAGGGAATGTCAAACCACCCCAATGTTAGTGAAAATAAAAAATCAATAGAAAGCAAAAAAAAAAAAAAAACCCTCAAATGAAAATAAAAAATTAAATTAAAGAATAAAAATTAAAAGGAAATTTTTTTTTGTCAATACATGGTGCAAATGATAAAAGACATGCAACATTTTTATAATAGTTTCGGTTTCTCAACATTTTTATAGAGAAATTTGTCTTCACAAATAAATTTCAATTCTTCAAAGAGAAATTTCACAAAGAAAGCTGAAATTTCACTGTAATGAGTTAAAATTTCTTTAATAATATTATTGAGTAACTTTAATTAATAAGAAAAATATATTGAACCTCTCCTATTACTAAAAATTAGATAGATATTTTATTAATTTTTTCATAATTTTTTATTGTAGTATTTAATTAGTTGGAATAATTTTACAGAGTAATGGAATGATTATTTTTTTAGCTTCTATTAAAAGAATTATTTTTTTAAATTGTTGAATAAAAATTCTATTTTTAATATATATATATTTAACCAAAGGTATTTCAAACATTAGAATGAACCAAACTATCCGAAATCTATAAGAGACGTGTTTGGGATCCTTTTTATGAGACCCCCGTAATCTTTTTTAGAACTCAATTATTGATGTATGTGTGGGACCTATTCATGTATGTGTAAGGTCTAATGGTCGAGATCCAAAGAGAATTGTGAGAGTCTAAAAAAAAAAACATAAAAAAAGAAAAAGAAAAAAAAGAAGTGTCAATCATTATTGAAATTTATAATTGGATCTCTTGTAGGACCCACTGACCCAACCTGCCTCGTTTGAATATGAAAATTTGTTTTGTTGTGAAGCAAACGCATGTGGTTCTGTTTCCTAGCATTAAATTCATGCTCAATTATTATTATTATTATTATTATTATTATTATTTTTTATGTAATTTAATTATAGAATCAGATATGTGAGTGAAAAATTGTAGTAATATTTAATCAGAAATTATAATTTTATTGTAATATTTATTAAAAAAATATATCACATATATCATAAAAATACGTGACAAATGAGCTAATTTTTTATTCTTTCTAAAAGTTGTACTTAAATGGGTAGGTATTTGGGGTTTGTTTTTTTGTTTTTTTTTTTTTGTCTTTAGTCAATTTTTTTAAAAATTTGCAAAAAGTTTTAGATTTATGGGCTCTATTTGAAGAGAGGATTGAAAAATTAATTTATTTAAAAAAAATTATAGAAGTGTAGAAAAAATAAAAACAAGTAAAAAATAGTAGATTTTTTTTAAATAATTTTTTTTAAAAAAATTAGTCTATAAAAGACCGTCAACAAAAAGTAAAAAAAAATACATAATTTTAAAAAAATCACTAAGGCCTGGTTTGAGATGTTAGAAAAAATCTAAAAAGTCAAAAAGTTACAAAAAAATAAAAAAGTTATCAATATTCACAAATTAAAAATATAAAAAATTAATATACATGATATTTTAATACAAATCAACTTTACACTGTTTATGAGACTGAATTGATGGAAAAGTACCGTGAAATGAACAAAAAAAAATTACATATATATGTTCACTAAGTTGGACGGTAATGTTGGGTCCGTGGGGACCCACCACAGGTCCCGTTTTGATAATCCGAACTGTTCAATGTGTAGAACTCGTCCAGTACTATAGGTCTACAAAAAATCACGTTGATCGGATATCGCTAGCTACATGATCAAATCAGTTTTGTATAAAAAATAGATGGTGTTATAATTAACGGTTGACAAAAAAACTAATCCGATCAGATAATTATAGATATCCGATCAACGTGATTTTTTACAAACATATAATACTCGACGAGTTGTACACATTGAACAGTTTTGATTAGCAAAACGGGACTCGTGGTGGCCCTCACTGGCCAAAGAGCACCTTCTAAATGGTTACCCGAAATGAGGCAACCATTTCCTATTACACCACTCTGCAAACCTTGCTACCACCGTACAGCCTACATTGTCAAAACTTTTCTTAGACACTAATTTATACAATTTTTTAATACATATTTTTTGGTAAAAAGTCAAAAAATTAACCCAAACATCTATTTTTTTCCCCTCAACTTTTTAGTTTAAAAATATAAAAAGTACACTTATTTAGGACATTCCAAACAACTCCTAAAAAATAATCAAGAAAAGAGATAGCATATTTGAGAGTTCCAAAATAGCCTAAAATGAGTTATTTTAGCCCATCTCAAACACCCCCATTATTTATATCATATTTTAAATAAATAAATAATTATAACATATATTAAATGTGCCATTATTTATCTCCCAACTTCTTAATAAAAGTGAATTGTCATGTTTCATCCTAAAATTTTTCAAGATTGGATTAGAACACTAGCTGTACAATCTCATATGATATCCCTAAACTAATGAATAATTACAACCGATAGAGATATGTTCCATTTTAATTAATTGATATATATATATATATATACACACGAGGTTCAAGCAAATTAATTGAATACAACAAATTTATAATTTTAGTACAATTACATAGATTTCATAACTTTAGTTTTTATAATTTTATCAAAATCTCACTTTCATCCTTACATTTTCAATTTCCATCAATTTCATTAACAATAGATTGGTGAAAAGCTGATATTACAACTTAAGGTAAATTACACTTTATCCCTTTATGTTTGATCACTTTTTCACTTTGGTCTTTAAATTTTATTTTTTTTTCACTTTGACCATTTATGTTTCAAGATTTTCTAATTTCTGTTAAAAATTGATAGAAAATGACACATTAACAATCACGTGGTATAAAAATATTTTATTATATATGACTCATACTTCTGACATAAACTTAAATTTTAATATAATAATATTTTTTTATATTATGTGATAATTATTGTAACATTTCCTGTCTTGTTTTGAACAAAAGTTGACTTTAGGAGTAAATTGAAAAAAACTTGAAACGTGAAAGGTCAAAATGAGAAAAAATAAACTTTAAGAACTAAAGTGAAAAGTGATTAAACATAAAAGGAGTAAAGTGTAATTTATTTTTACAACTTAATTTAAAAATGTAAGAGATTTATTATCATAATCGAAAATGAGTGAACTAAAATAAAATTTTAATAATTAATAAAAAAATGAGCATTTATTCATAAATCTCTCCTCTTATTTATGTCCACTTAATCTATTTTTTTTTTAATATTCCAATAAGTTATATGAATAACATATTACCAAAATATCTTAATGATAATAGGATGAAGCGCGTATTAATGTTCATATTGATAGTGTAAATATTATGTAATTTGAATATTCACATTGCCAATATAAAAATTTATATTGTTAACGTGAATATTCACATTGTCAAATTTATTTAATGTAAATATTCACACAAGCAAGTTGTTAACAATTTAAAAATATTTGTAAAAATAAAATTATTCATAAAAATATCTTAAATATGTCATTTAAGATTTTGTCATTTAAGATTTAGTGAATCAAATATTTAAAATAATAATACTTATTAAAATATAAAGAGTCTTATAAATTAATTAAAACATAAATAATTGAAAGAGCATCTTCTAAATTTTATTTTTTTTAAAAAATAATATAAGTTGCGCACGATATATGAAATAATATTAATTAATTAAAGTAAAAGACTTTTGGTGAGTAGGAAAGAGATTTGGATCGTAGTTGTTTGGTTGTTGGCTTTCGACTGGTGAGTGGTGTGTGACCTAACCACAGGAAAATAACGTGGTCCAACATCAACAAAGAAAGACGTGAACACATATTATTGGCCTCTTTAATTTCTACTTCTGTACTTTTTTTTAATCTTAAAAAGTGACTTTGCATATCTTGAAAGTTGTAGGAGTAGGGCGGAATTGGACTAGCAACGTTGTGGGTCTCACTCATAATGTGTTTGGTGATGGGTTGGGTGAGCGGCTTCGGCTTGCTAATCTCCCTCATTAGTTTGGATGAATTTTATGTAAAATTAAAAAAATAGTGAGAGAATTGAGTCTATTTTATATAAAAATTTTATTTTTTTATATTTTTTTGTCAAGTGTACTTGTTTGTTTTAATATTTGTTTTATGATTTATTTAATATAGAAATAATTTATTTATTTATTTTATATAAAAATAATTTAACAATCTCATTACTATTTATCTCTCATACTATCATCAAAATAAATACACTTTTATTTAATTCCCTCACTAATAATCCCTACATTAACAATCTCTTTATTAACAATCCTCTTACTAACAATCCCATTCAATCTAATCCGTCAAACAAACGTGACCCATATATCATTTTGTAATTAAATAAGAGACATACAAAAAATTATTTAGACTTACAATTTAAGTGTTATAATTATATTTATAAATTTTTTTAAAAATCTATTAAATTTAAAATAATATAAAAATTAAATATATACATATATATATTTTTTGTGTGTAGATTTCTCTACAAATATTTTAATAAAATAATTTTTTATTTATTAAACACAAAAAATAAAATAAAAAATTAAAAATTGACTCTTTTAGACCCTCAAACAAACTCTTAAAATAGACGTTTTACACAACTACCAATATTAATTACAAATTTTCATTATATAATTAGAAAAGATACATGTAGGGCTACAAATAAGTCAAGCCGAACTTTAGTAAGTTTGGACTTGTTTATTAAAATTTTAACGAGCTTGAGTTCAAATTCAATAACAATTTAACGAACTGAACTTGAGCCGAGTTGACTTAAACTTGACTCGAGCTCGAGCTTGTTCATGAGCCTCAACGAACCAAAAAATTTATAAATTCATACTTGCTTATGAGACAAAAATTACAATTAAAACTTTGATTATACAATTATATATACAATATATATAAATATACTAAAAAAAAGTCAATATTTTACTAAAATAATAATATCTACTGTAAGTATTATATAAATGTATTATCTATAATTAATTATTATATACATTTATATTTTTTAAATATATAAATAATATATTTATCTTATTTTTTATATATATTTTTATATTATTTAATATATAAATAATAAATATTAAACGAACTAGTTAACGAGTTTTAGAATGTTTGAACTTATTTATTAAAAATTTAACAAGCTCGAGCTCGAACATAAAAAAAATTTAATGAACTGAGTTCGAACTAACTTTTACTGAGATGAGCTCGAACTTATTCACAAACTGTTTTGTTCATTTGTAACCCTAGATATATGTTCAGGAAAAAATACTCATAAATTTATCCATAAAAGTAGATGTATAGTGAAGATTGAACTTGATATGGGATACAGTGTCACTGCTATGCATGAAGCACAACAATGACTACTGTGTGATCTGTAGAACTCATTTCGGGTCCTATTTTAATGATCCGAACCGTTGAAAATTTAGGAAATATTGAGAACAATATACCTGTAACAAATTAAATTGATCGGATATTAATAACCTTCTCACCAAATAATATTTGTATTTAGTTTGATATATACATATTTATTTATTTTTTATATAAAGATGTTATTTAATGAACAGGTTATTGATATTTGATTAACTTGATTTTTTACAACTATATTGTTCTTGATATTTCCTAAAATTTGAACGATTCAAATAGGATCCGAAATGAGTTTCACAAGCCGCATAACAGTCACTGCTGTGTTTTACGCACAACAGTAACACTGGATCGCTTGATATGGTGTGGGTCTCTATCAACCATAACTAAACACAAAATGAGACACAAATGTATTCATATTCCTTATGAGATATTTATATTCCATTCTATATTTGATTTTTGTATTTTTTCTTTGTACTTTTTTTTGTACTTCTAATACTATTATAAGTTGTTTTGGATATAATTTATAAATTATTTTTTTTTATTTATCATGAAAATAAATAAATAATGTGACACAAATAGACTCATAAATCAATAAATAGTTTATCTGTCCTTCTAATACCTACTATGTTATGTGGTGTTTTGAAAGATGATAAAAAATCGACTTTTTAATTTTTTTTAAACTTTTTTAATCGTTTAATGCGAGAGGCAAAATGGTACAAAATTAGTAAAAAATTAACTTTGAGCTTTTTTGATCCCTTTCCAAAAGACCCCTATATAATCAGGTAAGATAAACAAAAGAATACACTTTTAAACAAACCATTCAAATCCAATAATTTCATAAGGAGAAAAAAACACAAGAAAAACAAGATTATTGTTGGAAAGTTTATTAATAGTTGTTTGGAATGCATTATATAAGTGTATTTTTTAACTTGTTGATTAAAAAAATAGAGAAAAAAGACGTATATTTGAGATAATTTTTTGAATTTTTATGAAAAGATGTATAATAACATATTTTAGTAAAATCAAAATGACTATATTACCCTTTTGAATTTTAATTTTTTGACTTTTTGAATAGTTGAATTCAAAGGGCAATAATATAGATTTTTTAATTTTTTTAATAATTTTTTGACTTTTTTAATTTATTCCACGCAAGGCCAAAAGTCATCGTGAGAGAGACTCTTATTGAATAGAAGTTATTAGTTGGTTGAGAACAATGCCACGCGACATTTTATATATATTGTAATTAATAGAGAGAATGAGATTTACAATTTCATATTAAATAATTAAAAAACATAAAAAAGATATAAAAATTTATGATCGATTTAAATTATGATCACATAATGCTTCAAAACTAATCATTATAATCAGTTTTTTAATTAAAAGCTATTTATAAACTACTTTTTTGTAAGAAAAAAAATAAATTATAATTTAATAAGTGAATTATAACCCACTTTTCAAAAGGCGCCTAATTTTCCCATAGTGACAGAATCCAGATGGATGCCCAACGTTGGAAAGCTGACTTGCTTACAAGGAAACAATAATAAAGCTAAAAGAAAGTGAAAGTTTAATCTCCTTTTGATTGAGATGTTATTGCAAAGTCGACCCTCATGTTTCACTAATATGATTGTTGTCTCATGTGATTTGTGAATAATTATACGTTTTCAAATTTTATTTATCGCATTCAAAATCAACATTCATTTAAAAGTAAATTTAAATTTAAGATTAGCTAATTTTGAAAGTGCTAGGCTTGTAAAATTGAAAAAATAAATTAATAAAGATATGTGTACAAAAATTGCATGTATAGACTAGATTTAGCTCATAATATAATTATCTTAAAATGAATCTTGTTTCTTGACCATGCAGTGACTTTTCTTAATATATTTTTGTATATGAATTTTGTGTACGTTGCATTGCTTAAAGAAAAAAAAAGAGATAAATATCTTCACAAAACTACGAATTTGTTTGAAAAAATATTGGGGTTATGAAATTTTCCTGTCAATATGGGGACAAAAAGATGTAAGTTTTGAAAGTATTTGAGAAGTTCAAGAGAAACTTATTTGAATTTTCCGGGGTGAAAATAGTTTTTCAAGAAAAATGTGCAATGAAATCATAAATTTTGGTTTTATTTTTGTTATTAAAAAAAAAAAGGAATATTATACGCACTCTTCTTTTCTTCTTTTATGATTTACTTTTATTTTTACTCATCAAAATTTAACGAAGCCTTTAATGTAATTGTTCATTTATATAAAGCCAAAGTATATAAAATACAATAAAATAAAAACAGAATGTGAATACTTCTATCATTTAAAAATAAAAATAAAAAATTCAATTGGATTATTTAATGAGTATTTATTCAGTAATTTCATTCTTACCATTCAAAATTTATTTTAAATAAGTATTTTTTGTGTTTGGGTTTTTTATTAAGAATAATGTTATATACACCCATTGGTATATTAATTATGAATGTTTAACAATTGGTTAAAATAGTTAAAAAATTAATACTCCTACAAAAAAATCGATATTCTCTTTACTTTTTTTACACAAAATTTTTTTTTTTGTTTTGTAAAAAATAAAAGTTACTAAGTCTTCGTTTGGGAAGAATTAATTTAGCCTGGCTAAATTAGCTTTGTTTAGGAATAATTTTTGGTTTTTTTTAGTTTGGATGTGATTGTTATGAGTGAAAAAATAAAATAATTATAATTTGAATGAGATATTTTATTTTATTAATTAAATTAATATATTTTATCTTTTCATACTTATTCAGTCGTTTTAACCATTCCCAAATAAGGCAAAAAAAAAAAAATCAAATCTCGAACGAATCTTCAGAGGTGGTTTGGGGCTAAGTAATTTTTTTTATACACTTTTTTACTTTTTTTGGGGTAAAATGTTAAATGAAAAAACAGTTTATGGAAAGTTGAGTGGAAAAGATTAGTGATTTTTTTGACTTTTTTTAATTGTTGACAAATAAATTTTTCCAAACAATCCATTGGTGAATTTGGGAGGATTAATGGTTTAGATTAGATAAATATTAAAATTGAGGGGCTTATTTGAAAGAAAAGTTTGATTTGGACGGTTTTTTGAAATTTCACCAAACAATAGAAAACACAAAAGATTGTGCTACTGTAACTGTTACTGTTGTTGCAGATTTGGTGTAGGTGGGTCGGCCTACAAACCCAATTTGATCTTCACAATCACGTCTTTTTACTACTGGGTTGTTTTTCATTTCTCTGCAAAGTTGCATGTTCTTGCTTTAATGGTCTGTTCATGGAGGTTCTTTGATGGGTTCTGATATCTAGTTGGTTTTACAGAGTTAAAATTGAAGATAGAGAGAGGGAGAGAGAGGGAGAGAGAGGAAAATGGGGGAGAAGTCTGAAGTTCTGGAGGCTGTTTTGAAGGAAGCTGTTGATTTGGTAATGGATCTTACAGTTAATGATGTGTTGATGTGTTGATTTCTTGATTGTTGTGTGTGTGAAATTTGATTGGCTGTTTCATTTGGGTTTTTGATGGATTTGGGTTCTGTGAATGCAGGAGAGCATACCCATTGAGGAAGTTTTTGAGAATCTGAGATGTAGCAGAGAGGGTTTAACCACTGAGGCTTCTCAACAGAGGCTAGAGCTTTTTGGGTACAACAAGCTTGAGGAGAAAAAGGTAATGCTTCTTATCAAAAACACCCTCATATGTGATTCCACTTTTTGAAATGTGATTCTGATCTTAACCCCTATTGTCTTGTCAACATTTATGTGTGTTGTATGTGTAACTCTTAATTTTTTTGAGTTTTATATAGGGTATGGATTGAAGTGATGTTTGATGTTTCAGCCCTTTTGTACTGTGATTCTGATGTTTTTATTTTTTTGTCACCACAAAAATTGGTGTGTTGGGTGTGTTTCAGGAGAGTAAATTCTTGAAGTTTTTGGGATTTATGTGGAATCCTTTATCATGGGTCATGGAAGCTGCGGCAATCATGGCGATTGCCCTCGCCAATGGAGGAGTAAGAACTCACTGTTTGGATTTATGTAACAATATTCATTCAAACCTTGCCATCTACTGCTAAATTATTGAAATGTAATTTTTAATTTTTTCAGGGAAAGCCTCCTGATTGGCAAGACTTTGTGGGTATAATTACTTTGCTTGTGATTAACTCGACAATTAGTTTTATCGAAGAGAACAACGCAGGAAATGCTGCTGCTGCTCTCATGGCTCGTCTCGCTCCCAAAGCCAAGGTGTCGGATTACATATCATTTACATTGTCATTTTCATTAATGAAATTAAATCATATTTGTTTTAGTCGTGACTTAATGAAGTTATGGGAAAGTGACTGAATGTTTCCATTTTTATTTTTGATAATATACATTACCTGCTGTTCTGAGTTTGTTTCAATCTCAACTGTATGGATTTAAAGGTTCTTCGAGATGGAAGGTGGAGTGAGGAAGATGCTGCTATTTTAGTACCCGGAGACGTAATTAGTATAAAACTTGGAGATATAGTCCCTGCAGATTCTCGTCTTCTTGAAGGCGATCCTCTGAAAATTGACCAGGTGGGTATTGGATTAGCATTGCTGTGCATGCGCTTTTCATGTTTTAGTGGTTGAGTTTTAGCTGTGTTACTGAAATTGTCCTGCTTGGGTAATTTAGTCTGCTCTGACAGGGGAGTCTCTTCCTGTAACAAAAGGCCCTGGAGATGGTGTTTACTCTGGTTCTACTTGCAAGCAAGGAGAGATTGAAGCTTTGGTCATTGCCACAGGGGTTCACACCTTCTTTGGGAAGGCTGCTCACCTTGTTGATTCTACTAACCAAGTGGGCCACTTTCAAAAGGCAAGGAAGTAGAAATTTTATGCCTTTGTTCTAACTTGCTATGTTTTTCTTGTTCAATAACATTTCATTATTTCCTTGATCTTATTAGGTCTTGACAGCAATTGGAAACTTTTGCATTTGTTCTATTGCGGTGGGAATGCTAGTTGAGATTATTGTGATGTACCCAATTCAAGATCGGAAGTATCGCCCTGGGATTGACAATCTTCTTGTGCTTCTCATTGGAGGTATTCCAATTGCCATGCCAACGGTTTTATCGGTAACAATGGCCATTGGTTCTCATCGCTTAGCACAGCAGGTTGGCTTGGTTTCCTGGGTTCTTTTTGTTGCTTTGAGTTGAGGACTTGTGTATATATGACATAATATTTAATAATGACTGCAGGGAGCTATTACAAAGAGAATGACAGCAATAGAAGAGATGGCGGGCATGGATGTGCTTTGCAGCGACAAGACCGGAACTCTGACTTTGAACAAGCTTACTGTTGACAAGAATCTTATTGAGGTAAGTGAGGAGGTGCCTTTCCCTGTTTTGATTATAAGCATGGTTATTGGATTCTTACAATTCATGATTTGATTCGTATGATTTGATATGAGTTTCAAGCAAAACGATTCAATTGCTATTCAATTGATTTAGTTCTATTTGCATAATGCATGAAATGGCGTTGCTTTCACAAAATAAAAAAAGAGATCAACTAATTATATTGATATATATGGTTTTAAACACTGTGTATTTGCATATATATACATACATATATAAAATTATATATTATGCTAAATAAAGTGAATCTTATGGCTCATGATTCACTATTTTAGCAAAATGATACACAATTCGATTCGTGATTTGATGACAATGATTATAGGTGCGTCTCTCTGTAAGAGATTGTGGCTCTTGTTCTAACTATATTCCTGCACCTATCTTCTCAGGTTTTTGCCAAAGGCGTAGATGCGGATACTGTAGTTTTGATGGCGGCTCGAGCGTCACGAGTAGAAAACCAGGATGCAATTGATGCCGCTATAGTTGGGATGTTGGCTGACCCAAAAGAGGTAATTGGTTGATTATCACAACTTCTTTACACTTTTAATTGGAGCTGATACAGGCAAGTTGCTTCTTTGCTTTGATAATTATCCTTAAAGACAATATGACAGGCACGTGCTGGCATTCAAGAGGTACACTTCCTGCCCTTCAATCCTACTGATAAGAGAACAGCATTGACTTACATTGACAGTGAAGGTAAAATGCATAGGGTCAGCAAAGGTGCTCCAGAGCAGGTATCGATATCATCCTCGCTTGCTTTATGCATTTAGCTCTTCATTTCTCTGTTGTTTATCCTAATTCATGATTGCAATGTGGTTGTTAGATTCTAAATCTTGCCCACAATAAGTCGGACATAGAGCGCAGGGTTCATGCTGTGATTGATAAATTTGCAGAGCGAGGTTTGCGATCACTTGCTGTAGCATACCAGGTAAGTTGATTCCCGTTCCCTTAATTTATGATCCCTTGATTTTATCATATGAGTTGTAGATAACTGAAATTGTTTTAATTTTATTGGTTTCGGGAATTTTGATTTGATTAAATTCTCCTTTTCGGTGCAGGAAGTACCAGAGGGAAGGAAAGAGAGCGCCGGAGGTCCCTGGCATTTCATTGGTCTCATGCCTCTCTTTGACCCACCCAGGCATGACAGTGCAGAGACAATAAGAAGGGCCTTAAATCTTGGAGTAAATGTTAAAATGATTACAGGTGCAGTCCATTTTGCAGTTTTAATGAGTGTTTTGGCTTTGTGATTGCTATAGTATCGGATCCTGAAGGATGTATAAAATTTATATAAGATGCTTCTGTATGTGCCCAAACTCTTCTAGCATAATGTGGTCATGACATCTTTTTGTTGAGTGTGGCTTTGGATGAAATAATATTTTTTCCCTTTCATCATGCCTAGATTGCCAGCCCATTTGGATGGAGTGATTTCATGAGAAATGATAAGAAATGAAGAGAAAGATGACTCTATCTCATGTTTGATTTACAAATTAAGTAAGAAATGGCGAGAACTGGAGAGAAAGAGAACTATCTTATTATTTTCTCACAAAAAATGGTGAGATTTGAGATTTGGTGGGAAACCAACTGATTGGTTGTATAATTTTTATGATACCAAGATTAAACATCAAAATACAAAGGAAGAAAAATAAATATCACCCATATTCCTAATTTTTACATGTTTTCTCTAACTCATCCAAACATGATTGTGAGAAAACACAATTATTTCTTTTCTTTTCTCAGCCCACTATTAGGATGCATGATCGCTTTGGCTATTTTAGAGTGCTCCACATGCTTATACTTCATTTTAGCGAACTGGGATATTTAATACTGTATTGATGGCTGAACATTAAAACTTTTTATCAGGGGATCAATTAGCAATAGGAAAGGAAACTGGACGCCGCTTGGGAATGGGAACCAACATGTATCCTTCTTCTGCTTTGCTCGGACAGAACAAGGATGAGTCCATTGCTGCTTTACCAATTGATGAGCTCATAGAAAAAGCTGATGGTTTTGCCGGTGTCTTTCCTGGTATGCAGTTATTCATTTGAAATTTTATTATATAATCTTCCTTTGGAGTTGATGTATGCAATGCCAAGATAGACTGTTTCTACATAATTGTTGCTTTCGTTGATGGGCTTATTGTGGTTATTAAATCAGAACACAAATATGAGATAGTAAAGCGATTGCAAGCTTTGAAACACATCTGTGGAATGACTGGTGATGGAGTCAACGATGCTCCTGCACTTAAGAAGGCTGACATTGGCATTGCTGTTGCCGATGCAACTGATGCAGCTCGGAGTGCTTCTGATATTGTCCTTACTGAACCTGGTCTTAGTGTCATCATTAGTGCTGTTTTGACTAGTCGAGCAATTTTCCAGAGAATGAAAAATTACACGGTATGCATTGGTTCACATGATGGTGTTTATCTGTACTATTATTATATAGAGACAACTCAGAAGGTTTTGAAGTTTTGTAATGCCTTTTCTTTTCAAAAATGTACATTGTTAACTGCTTTGGAATATAACTACTAGTAGTTTTCAAATTCAACTCATCTTCTTCATTTATCAAATTATCAAAACTTTAGATGTAAAATTGCAAAAACATCGCTTTTGCACCCATCACTAGTTCTTACAATTGACCTTTTTGACTTAGCCGTCACAGGTTTAGTTTCTATTGAACTGTTCTTTCCATTTTTCGGGTATAACTATGTTAATGGTACTTGAGGAGTTATGAGCTCTTACTGTTGTCATGCCACCTTTTGTGAATCTATGTTCGTTTATTTATTTATTTATTTTTGCAGATTTATGCTGTTTCTATTACAATCCGTATTGTGGTAAGTTCCCTAGTGTTTTTCTCTGGAAGGTTTTGTTATGTAGAATGTGTATGGTGTCTTAGGACGATAAAGTTTGTACCTTTGTTAGTTTGAGAGCATCCTATTATAATTTCTTACCCTGGTCTGTGTGTTTTTCACTGTGACAGCTTGGTTTTATGTTGCTGGCCCTGATATGGAAATTCGACTTTCCACCTTTTATGGTTCTTATCATTGCAATCCTCAATGACGGTTTGTTCTTTCTTCTCCCACATATCTCTCTCTGATGAACATTTATGGACATGTGTCTGGTTGCTTACATTGTTCAAGAAATGTTTTCATGGTTATTGAATTTATTTATTTATTTTTTATTTGTAATGGAAATAACTGGCCAACAATGATTTTGAAATTGGAAGAGTTTAGATGGTTTGCTCTTATTTTCTCCTTTATTCTTGTGTCATTGTTAAAAGCTCATATACTCTTCATTGCCTTAGGTATTGTTTTGTTTGGTTCACTAGAATGAAGGTGGAATGTAAATTATGTAATGGAATGGCCATTGCTTAGCCTCCCTATGGAATGATTATTACCTCACAATGGTGAATGATTATTTCATTTGCAATACATTTTCCATTATTTTTTTACAAAACTAATGTGAGAATGGACATTCTGATGGAATCGTCAGTCCATTACTCCTTCCTATGAATTTCAGATCATAAAACTTTGATCTCTTCTGGTTGTTTTATGCAATTTATCTAAGACAACTTTCTGGGTTTCTTTTATTGGCATCTCACTATCACCTGTGATATGTCACGATGTTAGGTACCATTATGACAATATCAAAGGATAGGGTGAAACCATCTCCTATGCCAGACAGCTGGAAGCTGGCTGAGATTTTTACTACGGGTGTTGTTCTTGGTAGCTACTTGGCAATGATGACTGTCATATTCTTTTGGGCAGCATATAAAACGAACTTCTTCCCGGTGAGCACGCCTGCCTTCATTAATATAAGTCATAAATATTGGTCTGAAATTATTTTATATTTCAAGCTTCTATTTAGTTATTGATGTGGTTTTGCAGAAATCATACATGTTTCTTTTTTTAAATTTAAGAAAATTCATGCAATAAAAAGGAATCATGCCACTGATCTGGCTTGTTTGTTTTATCTCTGCTGTTTGTTTTTGTCTTCTATCCTGAATTCTTTGCGCTTATCAAACGCATGTGCATTTAATTGCTTTGTTAGTTTAGTGTCTGGGATTAATGACTTTGTAGTTGATCTTCTCTCATGTTTTTCTCAGCGGGTATTTGGCGTGTCAACTCTTGAGAAAACTGCTCACGATGACTATAGAAAGCTTGCTTCAGCTGTATACCTTCAAGTCAGCACTATCAGTCAGGCTCTCATTTTTGTTACACGATCTCGAAGTTGGTCCTACGTCGAGCGTCCTGGCTTGTTGCTTGTGGTGGCTTTCATGGTTGCTCAATTAGTGAGTCATTGCCATTTATTTTAGTGCAATTTCTTTATCAGAAAGTGAGGAAACCTCAACTTTATCTTTGACGTGAGCAGATTGCTACCTTAATTGCTGTTTATGCGAGTTGGAGCTTCGCTGCAATTGAAGGAATTGGATGGGGTTGGGCTGGTGTGATTTGGCTTTATAATATCATCACTTACATTCCTCTTGATATCATAAAGTTTCTCATCCGCTATGCACTGAGCGGGAGGGCTTGGGATCTTGTTCTTGAGCAAAGGGTATGGAAGGCCTAATCTGATGGGGTTTCTTACTAATGACTTGATTTTATTTTATTTTATTTTTCTAAAAGTTTTTTTATTTTATTTTATTTTTGTTTATTTATTGCAGATTGCCTTCACAAGGAAAAAAGATTTCGGGAAGGAACAGCGTGAGCTTCAATGGGCACATGCTCAAAGAACCCTTCATGGGCTACAAGTGCCCGACCCCAAAATGTTTAGTGACCGAAACAATTTCACGGAGCTTAACCAGATGGCCGAGGAAGCCAAAAAGAGAGCTGAAATTGCAAGGTGTGCATGAGCTAACTAAAATTATATATTTTTTTGTGCCTTTTTCATTACATTACTAGGCCATTAATCGAAGACTTACTTTGCAATTGGAGTAAAAAGAGGTTCAATGGTTAAATTCCTTTTTTGCTTTATCAACATGATTAATTTAGATAGATATGTGTGTTGTTATGGTTTTCTTTTGGATTTTTCTGATATTTTTTTGTTTGCATTGGCCTTTTGCAGGTTGAGAGAACTACACACTCTGAAAGGTCATGTAGAATCCGTGGTGAGATTGAAGGGTCTAGACATAGAGACAATTCAACAAGCCTACACAGTCTAAGGAGAACCAAGCGATACAATTTACTGGTGCCGAGGGTAAAAAAGATGTATAATGAGCATGTAGTTATGACTGTGTGAGTTTCCTTGAAACACTTTCAATTGTTGTGCCTTTCATTACCATTGTTGACCCTTGTTCATCTTTGTCTTGGCACACGTAACCCTGGAATTGTCAAATTCTAGTGTTTATATTAGTAATGTTTTTGGTCTTCTATCCTTTTCTACTTTACTTTTGAGGCAATCAATAATGTCCTTGAAAATGTATATAAGAAGCTCTGTTTGGTCGTCTTGCTTTTTCAGAAGTGTAGTTTGTGCTTCTGATTTTTCTGGTGTTTGTCAGTGTGATTTTTTACCCTGGATATCTGGTTTTTGTTCCACTCCAGGAGGGAGGAAATGCTAGTTTTTTAGAAGCATCCATTCTGAAGACTGGATTCTTGACTTGTTTTCAAGGTGGGTAGAACTAGTGGTTCGGGGTTTTCCTGTACTTAACTGGCTTGTGAGGAGAGAGAGAGAGAGAGAGAGAGCCGAACACATTTTGCTTGGAATTCATACCCACATAAAATTGCCTGTAGGTGTTGAGCCCCCATCCAATGTATATTAAGACCATTTCTTTCCCCTTTTTTTTTTCTTCTTTTTTTCCCCCTCAATGTTGGACTCTTTGAGTTCACGCATGTAAAACACTCTACAGTAGGAAATTAAAGGAAATATATATAAGAAAAATTGATATATTGTGTCGAAATGTTGATTGTCTAAAGATTTTTGTTAGTATTACGAAACATTCAGGAACACATTTCTCAATAATAAATAGGGAAAAGAGATCGATACACAGAGAGCCACTACTGAAGTTTGAGAAAGATACTGAGGCATTTTCTTTGCAATCAGTTCCCAAGGATGGCTCTACTATTAGCCCACTTAGGCTGTTGTCTAGAGCTCACAAAAAAAATTTTAAATTTTTTTATTGTCAAAAGTTCTTAATTTTTCAAAAACTTAGTTAGATGAGATCTCATTTTGATATTTAGTTTGAGACCTCTAAAAACCTTGATCCGTCGCTGTCAGTTCCCAATTTCAAATACGCATGTGATGACACAACCCTTCACTAGATGGAAGCCACCCATTATCTACTTAGGAAGACTAGGGTGAAGCACTTGGGTGCATTGATTGTAGTTGTAGATTTATTAAGATATTTTTAAATTATATTAGGTTTAGTTTTCTATTTTAATTAGGGTTTTTGGTCTATAAATATAAAGTTTTGGAATTGTACTATTCAGATTTGGTTATAATAATATTGTGAGAATTTATTGTGTGTGTTCATTTTGTGTAGACATTGAGCTGCTAAATTTAGGTAGATCTATCAGTATTATTGATTGTTCCTTAGCTTGTGCTCTATGCATTACCCAACAAGAATATAGTTATAATACAAGACAATCTTTACAGCTGAATCTTGTTCCATCTAGGGCACCACTGTTTTGACATGAACTACAGGGATAGTACGGCCTTCTCAAACCGTGTTGTGGATTGGCGCCTAGATGTACCCGTTTGTCTATATAAATATATTGTAAATGTTCGATAAATCCTAACC
Source organism: Camellia japonica (assembly GCA_030407325.1). NCBI lineage: Eukaryota > Viridiplantae > Streptophyta > Magnoliopsida > Ericales > Theaceae > Camellia > Camellia japonica. The sequence goes on from JAPPVO010000059.1 coordinate 96,758,171, forward strand.
CAACTCCATGTTGTTTATCTAGTCCGATGGTATCATTGGAACACACTCAAATGAAATTTTGGTGTTTAAATTTCGCTAGAGGCGAAGTTAGCGTGTTTAAAGCTTCACGAGTTCTTTATGCACTATCTGCCACTGGTGGTAGGTTCAATTGTTCTCGCCCTTTGTTTAGCAACTCACCTTTAAGAGTAGGTTAGATATATGTCATGTATTCTGGTTTTTAAATATAAAAGAGAAGGTAAATTACACTCACTTCCTGTTAGGTTTGGAAAAAAATATAATTAATCTTATATTTTTGACATAATTACACCGACCTCCCCTTTAATGCTGCTAAAACGACTGAAATTAATGTAAACAATGGGCAGATTTTGAAATAAACAAAGTTAAATATATATTTTTAAAATAGAGGACAATATGATTTTTAGGCAAACTTCACTTTTTTCTTGTGGTTTGAGTTATGTATGATTTACCCCCTTATCGTTTGAAAATAACCACGTAACTTTCATATAGTTTGTGGTGTGAGAAATATATTGTGTATAGAATTAGGAAAGATTGTGATGATATAACTATTCAGCTTTATTTCCTTTTTGTATTTTCCTTTTTCCATCATAGGTTTAAGGTTATATAAACTGGTGACCTCCTTGTAAAGATACACAATTGAATATATAGAAAATCATTTAGAAAACTTACATAGTATCAGAGCCAAAACCCTAGAAACTGTTACTCTCTCTCAGTCGTAAGTTGTGGGTGATTTTCTCCCCCAATCGTGATATTGAAATAGGTTCTTAACTGATCTTTCTCTGGTTCGTATTGCGACATTAGTTCAGTTGCTGCTTCAGTCCCTCAGTCGACGTCATGTCTCGTCTTCGTTGATTGGAGTCGAGTCATCTGATCTTTTGGTCGATCGACTTTGGTTCATGATCATCAGAAGCTTCTCTCTCTAGTAACACGATCATGTTCACCTGAACTCTTTTGTTCGAACCTTGGTTCATGCAATCGAAGTGATGCTAATTTGCCTCACTCAGTCGATCTCTGCTCTGCCTTGCTCTGTTTGTATCTCTCCGTCTCTCTGAGTTCGTGGCTTTGACTCTCTCAGTATTGTTATTTGGATCAAAACTCTTATTTACAGTTTGGCGCAATTGTTAGTCATTATTATATTTCCATCTGTGAATCTTTGATTTATTATAATGACGGACACCAAAATCCAAGCAATCAGATGTAAACTCACTGGTGCCAATTATGTTTATTGGACTAGTGTCATGAAGAATTTCTTTCTTGGTCAGAAAAAATGGGACTATGTTTCTGGTTTTGTTCCTTGTCCATTGGACCAAAAATAAGAAGGATATTTGACTTCTTATGATACTTGGGATTGTGATAATGCCCAAGTTCTAACCTGGTTTTATAATTCTGTGGATGACCGTATTAGAATGATGTTTTCCAAATACAATACTGCCAAGGAAGTGTGGGACTATTTATTGGGTGTGTATCATCAATCCAACTTTGCCAAGCGGTATGAGTTGGAAATAACTATTCAGAGTGCTTCTTAGCGGGATCAATCTATTCAGGACTTCTACATAGAGATGACATGCCTCTAGGATTAGTTGGCTCTTATGGAACCATCTAGCCTCAAGGCACTAGATGCTTATGTTGAGTTTCAGGAGCAAGGTCGTTTAGTGCAGTTCTTAATGGCTCTCTCCTCTCAGTATGAGGCTATTCGTGGTGGCATCCTTCATTGGTCTCCTCTCATTTCTGTGGATGCTATTGTTCGTGAGCTTCTCTCCGAAGAAACCCGTCTTAAGATGGCCAGTTAGACTCTATCTCCATCTGTTTTCTTGGTTCCTACTTAGCCTCCTTTACTGTCGAACCCCTCATCTCATTAGCTTCAGGCCACTGCAAAGATCAAGAAGGGGCCCTTACCATCAGATGAGTGTGTTTTCTGCCATTAGAAGGGTCATTGGAAGTACAATTGTCCCAAGAACGGACGTCCGTCTTCTCAGCAGTCTCAGTCCTGAGCACCAACTCAGAGTTCTTTCCGACCTCCCGCCGCTTATACTGCATCCACTTCGGCTCCAGGTTCTGATTTGCCTTCCTTGAGTTCTCAGTTTGCTCAGCTTCAACATATCTTGTCTACCAGTCAATCATCTTTATATGTCTCTGCTTTCACATCTCTTCATTCAGATTTGCTGGGGTCCTTTTCAGGTATTCCTTTATCTGTCTGGCTTTTTGATTCTGGTGTCTCTCATCATATGAGTCCTTACCTTTCCTTACTCTAAAATTGTATCTCCCATCCCTTCCCTATTACTATTAATACTGCTAATGGGTTTGGTCTGTCTGTCCTATCTTTTGGGTCTGTTTTACCCCCTGCTATGTCCGCTGTTACTATTCCCTCTGTTCTTTATGTTCCTCAACTGTTTGTTAGCTTGCTTTCTATCAATCAGCTTGATGCTTCTGGTTTTGATGTTATCTTTTCTTCTTCTGTTTGTTGTGTGCAGGATCGGGTGTCCAAGAAGCAGATTGGGACTGGCCGTAGAGTTGGAGATTTCTATGTGGTGGAAAGTTTGCATTTTCCTATGTCTACCTCCCCCGTTGCACTTTCATTTTTCAGTTAGATTCTCAGTCGAGTCAGTTTTATTTATGGCATTCTCGCTTAGGTCATTTGTCTGTTGACCGCTTACGGTCTTTAGCTCAGTCAGGATTGTTAGGTAAAGTTTTTCCTAGTCAAATTAATGAGTGTCGAGGATGTAAACTTGCTAAAATAAGAGCTTTACCTTTTAATAATAGTACTTTTATTTCAGCTTTCCCTTTTTTTCTTGTCCATATTGATGTCTGGGAATCTTCTTCTGTTCTCACTAAAGGGGGTTTTGCGTAGTATGTGTCATTTATTGATGATTGTACCCGTTATACTTAGGTTTATCTTATGGCTCATAAATCTGATTTCTACCAGATATATCGTACCTTTTAGTCTATGATCACTACATAGTTTGGGGCCACAATTAAAATACTCCGGTCTGACTTGGGTGGGGAATACTTTAAAACTGAATTATGTGAGTATTTGGCCAAATTCATTCACCAAACCTCCTGTACTAATACTTCTGCCTAAAATGGTCGTGCTAAGCTTAAACACCGTCATCTCCTTGAGACAGCTCGATCTGTCCTTCTCTCTGCCTCTGTTCTTGCACCATTCTGGGGTGAGGCAGTTCTTACCGCTGCTTTCCTCCTTAATTGCATGCCAACTCCCCTCTTTTCCGGTCAATCCCCTTATAAGGCTTTGTATTCCCAACCTCCCAATTATTCCCTCCTGTGTGTCTTTGGGCCTGTTTGTTTTGTCCTCCTTTCTTGTAAAGATCGGACCAAACTCATTACTCGGTCTGTTTTGTGTGTCTTTTTGGGCTACAATCTTACTTAGAAAGGCTACCGCTATTATGACCCTGTCTCTTGTCACCTCTATGTTTCCCGTCATGTTGCCTTTCTCGAACGTCTGTCTTACTTTCAGCTTCCCTTTCTCACTGCTCCCGTTTCCAAAGAGGATTTGGTTCACATTGGCCCATTTCCTTCTGAGGTCCCATCAAATGAGTATATTGCCACTGTTCATTCTGAGGTCATTTCTATTTCTCCATCTCCGTCACCTATGGCTTCTTTTTCACCTTCGACTGTTTCTTCTTCTCCGTTGTTAGTCTATTCTCGTTGCAAGGCTTCTCTATCACCAGTTGTCTCTTTTCCTTGTTGCTCCTTCTGCTTCTGACGACTCTGATCCTGCTGCACACCGCTATCTTCCTCGTGAGCGTCGTCCTCCAAACAGGTTGGGTTGGTCTAATTCACGTTTTTCTGCTTCATATTGTATTTTTTTGTCTGCTATTCACTCTTTTTCAAAACCTTAGTCTTACAAGGAGGCTTGTTAGGATTCTCATTGGGTTCAAGCTATGGAGGATGAGTTGTCTACTTTACAGAAAATTAGTACTTGGGAGTTAGTTTTTTTGCCTGCTGGTAAGAATTTGGTTGGTTACAAATGGGTCTATAAAGTCAAGACTCATTCTGATGGTTCTCTTGAGTGCTATAAAGCTCGTCTGGTTGCCAAAGGTTTCTCACAGAAGTATGGTATTGATTATGAGGAGACCTTCGCTCCTGTTGCCAAGATGACTACTGTCCGTACTTTGATCTAGGGGTGCAACTCGGGTGGGTTCGATCGGGTTGGGAGATTGTCCAAGCCCAGCCCAGCCCAAGTTGTGCTGAGGTCTGCCCAGGCTCGCCCAAGCCCGAATTGTAACCCATGGTTGTCTGCCCAAGCCCGACCCGAGTTAAACTCGAATTGTATTTTTTTTTTGCAGCTACATTATTAAATTGTTAAAATTTGACTCTATTTACATTTTTTTTATATATAGAAAATCATTAATACCATCAAAACAAATAATTTATATAATGTAAAAAAGATGCCGCTATAGTAGTTTTTACAATTTATGAGTGAAAATAAATAAAAAAGAGTAAGATTTTATGTTATTTGTATATATAATATATATTCAATATGATTTAATAATCTAAATTACTTTAATATCATGTAATGACTAATAATTTATATATATATTTAATATTTTTATATTTCTATATATGTATAATTCGGGTTTCAGGTTGCTCGGGTTGTTTGATGTCTTTGCCCAAGCCCGTCCAAATTTAATTCGGGCTTCTAAATTTTTGCCCAAACCCGTATCGAATTTGAAAATATCTTGTCCAAGCCCTAAAAAAATTCGGACTGGGTTCGGGTTGCTCGAGTTGAGCCCGCCCAAGTTGCACCCCTACTTGGATCTTTGTCGCCGCTGTTCGTTCTTGGCCTCTTTATCAGATGGATGTTAAGAATGTTTTTCTTAATGGCCATCTCAATGAGGAGGTTTACATGCGTTCTCCTCTTGGCATTCACCATTCCTCTGGACAGTTTTGTCGCCTTTGGCGTGCTCTGTATGGTCTGAAACAGTCTCCTCGTGCTTGGTATGATCACTTTCAGACTGTTGTTACTGAGCTTGGATTTCATCTTTGTGCCCAGGACTCTACTTTATTTCTTCTCCACACCTCAGATCCACACCTCAGCTGGATTTGTTGCATTATTACTGTATGTGGATGATATGATCATCACTGGCTCTGACTTTTCTGCTATCTTTGAGGTCAAACAGCATCTCTTTTGCACATTCGAGATGAAGGATCTTGGTCCTTTGCGGTATTTTCTTGGTATTGAAGTTGCCGCTTCTCTAAAAGGCTATTTTTTGTCTCAGGCTAAGTATTCTAATGAGGTCGTTCACCATACTGGTCTTACTGATACTAAGGTTTTTGATACCCCTATTGAGCTTAAGGTGAAGCTTAACTCTACTGATGGTGTCCCACTAGATGAATGATCCCACTTTATATCGTGAGCTTGTGGGTTGCTTAGTTTATATGACTGTTACTTGTCTTGATCTTACCTATGCTGTGCATGTGGTTAGTCAGTTTGTTTCTGCTCTTCGCTCTCCACATTGGGCTGCATTGGTTCGGATTCTTCGCTGCCTTCGAGGTACTGTCTTTCAGGGTTTACTATTGTCCTCTACTTCCTCTCTGGATTTGGTGGCCTATGCTAATTCTGATTGGGCTGGTGATGTTACTGATCGCAAGTTCATGTTTGGTTTCTGTATGTTTCTTGGCGATTCCTTGATCTCTTGAAAAAGCAAGAAACAAACTGTTGTTGCTCGTTCTACTGCCGAAGCTGAGTATCGTGCTATGGCTCATGCTACTGTTGAGATTGTTTGGTTTCGTTGTCTATTATCTGATTTGGGTGTCCCTCAGTCTTCTCCCACCTCCCTTTATTGTGACAACCGTAGTGCTATTCAGATTGGCCACAATACTGTCTTTCATGAACGGATGAAACACATTGAGATTGATTGTCACTTTGTTCGACAGCATTTGCAGTCTGACTCTATCTCGCTTCCTTTTGTCTCTTCGACTTTGCAATTTGTGGACTTCTTCACGAAGACTCACACTATCGCTCGGTTTCAGTTTCTTCTTAGCAAACTCTCAGTGTTTTCTGCTAAAACACCTTGGATGTGTTTGGTTTGTGTTTGTAGAGTAGTTTTTGAGATAAAAAGTACGAAAACTTGTTTGGTTTGCCTTTTTTCAAAAATAATTTTGGAAAATTGTTTTGGGGAGAGAGTTTTAAAAAAAGTGATTGATTTGATGTGTATGAGAGAGAGAGAGAGAGAGAGTGATTTTGGAAAATAGATAACTAAACAAAATTTTGAGATTTTTTTTGAAAAAATTTGTTTGGTTTGATTACTCTTAAAAATTTGTTTGTAGAGAATTTTTCCTAAATTTTTTTCTAAAAAACAAACCAAACAAGGCCCTTGAATTTGAGCGGGGGTGTGAAAAATATAGTGTATAGAATTAGGGAAGATTGTATTGTATATAGAATTAGGAAAGATTGTGGTGGTGTAACTATTTGGCTGTATTTTCTTTTTTCCATCATAGGTTTAGCATTATATAAACTGGTGATCTCCTTGTAAAGATACACAATTGAATATATAGAAAACCATTCAGAAAACTTAAAGATATACCGTCCACTTTTCTATCCAAGTTAATTGGCTGTGAGATTCGCACGCTTGTAAAGAGAGTGAACTATATTTTAAGACCAAAATACTCTTTGTACTTTTTTAAATTTACAAAAGCATGTCATTCTTTTTCCTCATTTTCTTTCTGTAACCTGTACATTCACACACATAAGAGTGTCTTGCTGACCAAAACACACAAACTTCCATTGAAACCAACCAGCAAAGCTTTCAGCAAAGGACGAATGAAACCCATCAATACGAAAAACCAACGAACTAATTGCAACAAATGCCATGTATGATTGGTTTGCAATTGATGGGCAACAAGGTTTGAGTTAATCCCCAAAATATGATTCTTTATCCAAATATAATTTTGCACACAATTTGAAGAATTCTTTTTTTTCTACATATATACTATATAAATAAATCAAAATTTATTCACAAATCCAAGCTTTAACCAAAAGCACTTTAATATCTTTAGATTACAAAAATATTTTAGAAGCATATCCATTGACCCAGCAAAACAGCTCGAATCTATCCAACAATGATTGAGACCTTTTTTTTTTTTTGTGGAGATTTTCACAACTCCCTTTGGATCTCAACCATTGATGGTGTGAGTCTCAAACATACATAAGTGGGTCTCACATATACGTTAAAATCCAAAAGAGGTTGTGGGGTCTCCAAAAAAAAGGAGATCCCAAGCATTTTTCGAATCTATCTGGGTTCTGAATCAAACCCATTTTCAATTTGATTCTCATCAACTTTTGTTAAGTGGCTTACTATGAATGATTTGAGGAATTTAGTATTTAAATTTCAAATTGATTTGTAGAAGGTTGAATGATTAGATAATATATTTATATATATATATATATATATATTTATAAATTATACACACACACATATATAGATTATATATAAGTATATATATGTACATTTACTGTTGATGAATGGTGAGAATGAGTAATTGATTTTTTGGTGTGGAGATGTGTGTGCCAAGCGTGCCGCTTGGATTTCTTGCAGAAGTTGGAATTAAATTTGTTAGAGTTTACATGTAAGATGTTAGCAAATATTTTAATATTATAATGTGTTATTGGTTTGATTTGTTTTCTTTTCCTCCAAGTTAATCCTTTTCTTGGTGACCAAGAATCCTTCAAGTCTTCTTCTCAAGTCTTCCAAGGAAATTGCCTACTAATTTCCTTTCCTATTCTTATCCACCAAGTCTTCCAAGTCTTTGCCTGGTCAAGTCTTCTTCTAAGTCTTCCAAGAGTCAAGTCTTATCCTCTAAGTTACTTCCAAGGAGCCTCCAAGCAACTTCCAAGAATCTTCCTCCAAGAAACTTGTCCACCAAGCTTTCATCTCCTATAAATTGATCTAACTTCTTATCTTGGAGGAGAGAAGAAGTTTTTGTTGCTTTGTTATGCTTTATGTGAGATTATCAGGCAAATAAAAAAGGGTGTATGAGATAAAGCTTTGGGTTCAACCAATTGTGCAGTATTGGTGAACTATACGACTTAGTCGGGCTGTTGTATCCTGGGGGGGACAAGTCAAGATTTTTTTTGCTACACCGGTGTGAGGTTTTACCTAACCGCAGAGGGCTTGAATCTCCTTAAAGAGAGCGAATTTTCTGTGCCTCAGCCCTTACAATAGTTATTGCAATTTTTATTATTTGTATTTTCTGGTGTTTTATTTGTAATTATCACCAACAATTTTAAAGAGATTCAAATAGCAAAAATTCATGGAGCAAGTACTGAAGAAGCCCAACGAGAATACCGGCGATCTCAACAAGCCCTTCCGGTTCAAGGGAGTCCATTTCAAGAGATGGAAATGCAATGTGCTTTTCTACCTCAGTCTCCTCAAGGTGGCCTATATCCTGATCGAGAAAAATCCGAACAAAGTCCCCACTGAAGAGATGACCGACGAGGAGTATGCCGCTCATCTTGAAAAAATCGAGAAATACAACGCAGATGAGTATAAATGTCGGTATTATCTTTTGAATTGTCTTTCAGATCAATTTTATGATTATTATGATACTATTTACACCATTGTCAAGAAAATTTGGAAAGCCTTGCATAATAATATGACACTGAAGAGGCAGGCGCTAAAAAATATGCTGCAAGCCGTTTTTTTCCGCTATCAAATGATAGATGGAAAATCAGTGGTGGAGCAAGTTTAAGATTTTCAGATGCTAGTGGCTGAAATTAGATCCGAAGGGCATCAAAATTGAAGACAATCTTGTTGTAGCAGGTATTGTTGACAAACTTCCATCATCTTGGAGGGAATTCCAGAAGTCAATGCGTCACAAGTAAAATGACGTCCTTGGAAACTCTAATCACAAGGATTCGGGTGGAGAAGGAAGCACGAGGACAAGATGCGCTTATGACACAAGAACATTCCACTACAAAGGTAAATTTAACTTCTGAAAATAATTTACCTAAAGGTCGATTTCATAAAAATAGTCACTTGAAGCCAGTTAAGAAAATTTGGAAAAATGTTGGAAGGCCACAAAATAAAAATTATCCAAGGCAAAAGAAATGGAACCAAGAACTCCCTTCACAAGATCTGACAAATGTGACATGTTTTGTGTGTGGCAAAAGTGGGCATATTGCTCGAACTTGCAAATTTCGGAAACAACAGTCTCGACCACAGGCTAATGTTACCAAGGAACCATTTGTGGCTATGATCACAGATATTTTTATGGTTCAATCTGTGGAAGGGTGGTGGGCAAACTCTAGTGCCAATAGGCATGTCTGCTATGATAAAGATTGGTTCAAAGATTTCACTCATTTTAATGAAGAGATGACTGTTATGATTGGTGACTCTAGTTTAACCAAGGTGCTCGGGTGTGGGGATGTTGAGCTGAATTTTATCTCTGGACGTGTGCTTGTTTTAAAAGATGTGTTGTACACACCGTCCATGAGGAAAAATTTGATGTCTAGTTATTTGCTCAACAAAGCTGGTTTTAAGCAGACTATTGAATCTGACCAATATGTAATCACTACAAACAGGCATATTTATAGGGAAAGGGTATGCCTGCGATGGAATGTTTAAATTAAATGTTGAGAATAAGAAATCACATATTTCTGTTTACATGTTGTCTTCTATGAATTTTTGGTATGCTCGTCTGTGTCATATTAATAGCCGATATGTGGGAGTCATGAGTAGTTTAGAATTAATTCCCAGACTAACAAATAAATTTGAGAAATGTGAAGTTTGCAGTCAAGCAAAGATAACTAAAAGGCCTCATAAAAGTGTGGTGAGAAATACTGAATTGTTAGAATTAATTCACACTGATTTATGTGAATTTGAAGGAATTTTAACACGTGGTAGAAATAGATATTTTATTACTTTTATTGATGATTTTTCAAAATACACTTATGTATACTTGTTGAAAAATAAAAGTGATACTTTTGAAAAATTTTAAAAATTCCTTCTTGAAGTTGAAAATCAATTTGGTAAAAAAATTAAAAGATATAGAAGTGATAGAGCCGGAGTATGAATCTTTTGGATTCAACTCGTTTGCTCAATCCTTAGGAATAATCCATGAAACTACTCCACCATATTCACTTGCGTCTAATGGTGTAGCAGAAAGGAAAAATAGAACTTTAATTGATTTAACAAATGCTATGCTAATTGAAGCAGGTGCTCCTTCAAATTTGTGGGGAGAAGCAATTTTAACTGTATGTTATGTTATGAATAGAGTGCCACATAAAAAAACAAAAGTTATACATTTTGAGTTGTGGAAAAGACATAAGCCAAATTTGGGATATTTGAGGGTTTGTGGTTGTCTAGCTTTTGTTAGACTTGTGGACCCTAAAAGACCTAAATTAGGTGTGAAAGTTGCCACTTGTGCTTTTCTTGGATATGCAACAGATAGTACAGCCTATAGATTTTTTGATATGGAAAACAAAATAATTTTTGAATCAGGTAATGCAATTTTTCATGAAGAAAAATTTCCTTTTAAATCTAAAAATGGTGGGAGTCAAAATTATCAAGAAAATATTTTATCTGAAATCGGTTCTTTTACTCCTCTTTTACAAAACCAAGATACTGTAGTTTTTGAACCAAGAAGGAGTAAAAGAGCCAGATTAGAAAAAGATTTTGGCCCTGATTATCATGTTTTTAATGTGGAGGAAACTCCATTAACTTTATAAGAAGTTTTGGTATCTCCTGACTCTGTTTTTTGGAACGAGGGTGTAAATGATGAGATGGAATTATTATTATCCAATAAAACTTGGGTATTAGTAGATTTATCACCAGGTTGTAAAACTATTGGCTGTAAATGGGTTTTGAGAAAAAAACTTAAACCGGATGGAATTATTGATAAATATAAAGCAAGGCTTGTTGCAAAAGGTTTTAAACAACAAGCAGATCTTGACTTTTTTGATACATTTTCTCCGGTTACTAGAGTCACATCCATTAGATTATTAATTGCAATGGCTGCAATTCATGATCTAAAAATTTATCAAATGGATGCTAAAACAGCCTTTTTAAATGGAGACCTGCGTGAAGAAATCTATATAGATCAACCTGAGGGTTTTGTGGAACCCGGTCAAGAAAGCAAAGTGTGCAAGCTAATTAAATCCTTATATGGCTTAAAACAGGCCCCTAAACAGTGACATGAGAAATTTGATTCCTGCATGATAGAGAATGGCTATAAAACGAATGAATGTGATAAATGCATCTACTATAAATCTGAAGAAAATTCACATGTCATTATTAGCCTTTATGTGAATGATTTACTTATATTTGGCTCTAATTTGCATATCATCGTGGAAACTAAAAATATGCTTAGTAGCTATTTTGATATGATAGATCTTGGTGAGGCTAATTATATTTTGGGAATACAAATTACCAAAACTTGTGATGGTATATTTCTTGATCAATCGCATTATGTTGAGAAAATTTTGAGAAAATATAATTTTTATAAGTGCAAGCATGTTCTTATTCCTTTTGATCCTCATGTGCGTTTATTTCCTATTGAAAATGATGAGGATGTAATTAATCAAAAAGAATATGCTAGTATGATTGGTAACTTGCGTTATGCGACTAATTGTACTAGACCTGACATTGCCTATGCAGTTGGAGTGGATTATGAAATATTTATCTGGTACCATAAAATATGGCTTGTTTTATAATAAGTATCCTGCAGTACTTGAAGGTTACAGTGATGCCGATTAGAATACCTTGTCAGGTGATTCATTATCAATCACTGGTTACTTATTTACATTGGGAGGTGGTGCTATAAGTTGGAAATCAAAAAAATAAACCATTATTGCTAATTCAACAATGGAGGCTGAGCTTATTGCTTTAACTATAACTAGTGAAGAAGCACATTGGTTGAGAGTTTTGTTAAATGAAATCTCTTGTTGGAAAAAATCGATTTCACCTATATTGATTCATTGTGATAGCATTGCAGCAATTGGCCGAGTTAATAACCGTTATTATAACGGTAAATCCAGACATATCAGAAGAAAACACAGTACTGTAAGATCTTATATGAATAATGACATCATAAATGTGGATTTTATTAAATCTGGTGATAATCTTGCAGATCTATTAACTAAGGTCTTAGCAAGAGATAGAGTCTGGAAAACATCGAGGGGGATGAGGTTGAAACCCATTGAATATAGCAGGAACCATGTATGAGGATACTCAATCTAGGGACTAGAGATCCTGTAACTGGGTTCAATGAGAAAACGATCATATGATGGCCGTGAGAAATGCACTAAATTACTTTTTATCCATCCCTATGATGTAAGTGCATTTATCCTGTAACGTTGTAGAGGTTGAGTTATTAAAAAAACTTTTAATGAATTTCTGTAGCTCTTATTGAGTGGGGTGTCATAGTTACAAGAGCACCCTTGACAGAATTCACCTATGTGAGTGTAGTAGTGGGGCCGCTACTTATGAGATTTGGGCTAATTGTCAAACACACTCATGAATCCTGGGATTGCACAAGGCCGTAATGTGTTGGCTCTTAAAGCTTATGTGAACACCTGGAATATTATGTGTGTATAATAATTATTTATTTCCCTTAAGCAGCCATAGTTCAATGCTGAGCATACTATTGGCTCTGGAGTAGATATTATTGTTTCACTAATGGAGGTTCAATGCAGAGCACACTTACCATGATGCATAATATCCTTATTTGCCTAATAATCTCAGCTTTTTGTTATCTATAATATTAAAATAGGTGGGGGAATGTTAGCAGATATTTTAATATTATAATGTGTTATTGGTTTGATTTGTTTTCTTTTCCTCCAAGTTAATCCTTTTCTTGGTGACCAAGAATCCTTCAAGTCTTCTTCTCAAGTCTTCCAAGGAAATTGCCCACTAATTTCCTTTCTTTATTTTATCCACCAAGTCTTCCAAGTCTTTGCCTAGTCAAGTCTTCTTCTAAGTCTTCTAAGAGTCAAGTTTTATCCTCCAAGCACTTCCAAGGAGCCTCCAAGCAACTTCCAAGAATCTTCCTCCAAGAAACTTGTCCACCAAGCTTTCATCTCCTATAAATTGATCTAACTTCTTATCTTGGAGGAGAGAAGAAGTTTTTGTTGCTTTGTTATGCTTCGTGTGAGATTATCAGGCAAATAAAAAAGGGTGTATGAGATAAAGCTTTGGGTTCAACCAATTGTGCAATATTGCTGAACCATACGACTTAGTCGAGCTGTTGTATCCTGGGGGGACAAGTCAAGATTTTTTCTGCTGCACTGGTGTGAGGCTTTGCCTAACCACAGAGGGCTTGAATCTCCTTAAAGAGAGCGAATTTCCCGCGCCTCAGCCCTTACAATAGTTATTGTAATTTTTGTTATTTGTATTTTCTGGTGTTTTATTTGTAATTATCACCAACATAAGAAAATGTGTGTTTGTATATATATATATATAGGTTTAATTCAAAAGAGTTCTTGCAGAAGTTGGAATTAAATTTGTTAGAGTTGGCAGCATGTAAGAAAATATGTGTGTTTGTACATATGTATATAGGTTTAATTCAAAAGAGAGGAGAGGAAGAAGACGAGAGTATAAAGGTAAATTTACATGTTCTGTTAATAGAATTTAGCGTGCATTTTGGTTCACAAATCATGTGAAGGTTCTGTGATCATTTCCAAACGTGAGGGAGTTAAACTGCACATGCCCCAAACTATAGGGGGTAAAGTGAAATTTGCCCATGATTTTTCTATTACTCGAAAAATTGATGAAAAATGATCTAATTGTTATTTAAATTAAAACCTCAAGGGATAACTAGTGTAATTATGTTAAAAGTGTGGAATTAACTGTATTTTTTTTTTAAATTTCAAGAGAGGTAAGTGTAATTTATAAAAAAAAAAAAAACAAAAAAAAAAACTATTTTTAAGTTAAAACCTCTTGTGAGAAACCAAGAACCACAAAATGTATTGCAACTTGCAAGAGTGTCATGTCATGTCACCTTTTGGAGAATTATTCTCTTTCCAAAACTAGAAGTTACCAAATCCTTGAATAATTATTAAAAATGTTCAATTACTTTTACCTTAAAAATAACTAATATGTATGCAGATTATATGAGCATCTCTTTTGGCCTTAATAAGTAAAATCAAATTTTGCATTGATTGAAAAAGCTAGCTAATTGGTCAAGTTTTGCATCATTAAAAGAGAAAATTGCAAAAAGCTAATTGACATTTCATTTGATATGTTAACACCACATATACCAAATAAGTGCATAAAAAATAAACAAATATAGTGCAAGGCCAAACCAGCGAGTGGGAATGAAGTTTACCCTATCATTAGGTCAAACATAATCTGTAAAAAAATGGTTAAACATATTTCATTAAATAAGTTGTCATATAATTTTTTTTGTGTGCAAATATTTAAGATGTCTTAAAAAATTATAATTAAGGCAAAAAACATATGACTCTTTTGTCGATAATAAATTTAAAGGTTTCAAAGAAGTTAAAAATGTTATAAATTGTTGTTTAATTGGCCTAGTTTGGCATCGTGAGAAAAAGATAAAAAGTCAAAAAGTTACTAAAAAAAGTAAAAAAGTTAACACTATTCACAATATTTTAATGGTACAAAACAAAAACAAAAATATTATATTAGAACAGTACACATTAAGGGTCCAATATTTTAATGGTACACTTTTTCCTGTATACACAGATCCGTACTGACATACACGCGGATTTATATGGGTAAAATTGTAATTTTGCTAATTTATACAATATTTTAATACACATTTTTTCATAAAAAATAAAAAAGTTAACCCAAACAACCATTTTTTTTCCCTCAACTTTTTAGTCTAAAAAAATAAAAAAGTACACTTATTTAGGACACCCCAAACAACCCCAAATCTCACTTTACTTGGGTCAAATAAGTTGAAAAAGTCAAATAAGTTCTAATGTAAAATTGCAACTAAACACTATTAGTCAACTTGTTTTAATCAAATAAACCAAATAAGTTGACTTATAAGTGTTATCAAACGGGATCATAGTTTTTGTTTACCGCTTATGAGACAAAAATATTAATTGGAAAAAAGCTAATTATTGGAACGTAATAAGAGAAATATTTTTAAGGGTGAAACACTAATAAATCTCAAAATCTAATTTTGAGAATTGTTTAGTCCTTTATTTTTTTTAATGAACCCAAAGGTTTCATTAAAGTGAAAATTATACAAAAGAGTAGTCATTTTAATGTTTGGATTTAATTTTTGAGGGATAAAAGTGAATTTCTCCAAATATGAAATTACACATTGGACAATCTGCACTATAGAGGTTTTGGGTTTTTTCTTCTTCTAGAACAAATCCCACGTTATGAATAAGAACGTAACACTCCAATAACGTAACACTCATAGTTTGAAATGATACATTTACCCAAAGCTCACTAATGAATTTTTGTACTCTTTTTAGAATAGTTTGAAAAATCACACATCCTTTTTTTTTGGAATGTTACATTGGAATATTACGTTTGAAAAAAGTATACTAAGAAACTTTTTGTATATTACATTAGAGTGTTACATTAATGAGTTTTTTTTTGAGTGTTACATTGGAGGACTATGTTTGAAAAAAGTATAACAAGGAGTGTTACATTACAGTGTTACATTTGAGTGCTACATTGGAGTGTTACATATTGAAATTATATATTGTTCAAAGTTTACTGAGGAGTTTTTGTACTCCTTTTGAAATGTTTGAAGAATCTTACATCATTTTAGAATGTTTGAAGAATCTCATATTTCAAGTCATTCCAAATATATTAAAAAAAAAAAAAATTCTCATATAAAAATTCATTTCAAATTTGATTCTCATAAATTGTGTATTTTACCTTTCTAGCACAAAAGAAAAAGAAAGAAAGAAGAAAACATAATAGAAATAAGGGTATAACAGTAAATCTAATTTTTAAATAATATATTAAGTCTAGGGAAAATTATTTATAAGTCCTATTAGGGAGACTTATGCTACATATGGTCCTACTAAAAAACTTATGTTCCCATAAGTCCTGTGGGAAGTTTGTTGACACATTTACCCTCAATATTAGTTGTTAAATCATAAATAATAGTAAAACCATATATAGGAAATTGATATAAACGTAACGTAACGTGACACCTACATAAACGTAACGTGATACCTAAAGAAACGTAACGTGACATATCTACATAAACGTAACGTAACGTGACACCTACATAAACGTAACGTAACGTGACACCTATATAAACGTGACGTGACACATATACGTAACGTGACACCTACATAAACGTAACGTATATTTTTCATTTCTTTGCTTTACTCTTTTATTTTGTTGAATTTACCTTCCTTTTGTTAATATAGAATGTGGTCTGAAAATAGCCAGGGGAACAAGATTTTATTTATATACTTGACATAGTTTGATTTTGCTATCTTGTTGCCACGCTCAAAGACTCCACTCCCCTTCCCTTCTGCAGAAACTTTATTTTATTTTAGATGTAGGTTGACTTTATTGAGGATCGTGTGCGCTAAATGTTCAATACAACCGGACTGATTGATTTGAGAAATAGACTATTGCACAAACAAAATAATTCTGTAGAGTAGTTCCATCATGTGTGGTCAAATAGGATTCTTGAAAACTTTGAATATTAGGTGAAATGCCAAGGAAGTTTTAGAAGAAATGATGAGTACAGCAAGTTACCTCTTCAATTTTGAAGGCCTTAACACCATTGTAGTTGACGGAAACTTGTTAGATTCCGAGGTTTCTTTGCTGTCTACCTAACACAACTGTCTTGCATGGGAATGGTTGTCCAAAAGATTAGACACCGAAATTGATGCAAAATTGTTTTGAAAGCTAGCCAATATTATAAAGTTTATGTGATTCAATTAGTTTGAGCAGTTAAAAAAATAAAAATTTATTAAGTTTGTGAAATGTAACGTGACACGTTACGTTACGTTTATATAAGTGTCACGTTACGTGTATATAGGTGTCACGTTACGTTACGTTTATGTAGGTGTCACGTTACGTTCATATTGGTGTCACGTTACGTTACGTATATATAGGTGTCACGTCATGTTACGTTTATGTAGGATCTTGTGGAATACATTCTTATGAAAATAGGACTTGAGACTCTATAAGAAATTACACAGGACTTAGCCTAGCATAAGTGTCTGAAAAAGGACTTATAAATAAGTCTCCCTTAAATCTACCTTTCAAAATCAATGGGATTAATTGGTCTATAAGAAAACTCTTGGGACTAATTAGATCACTTTTCCTCAATATGAAATTTATAAGTAAATTTTCCTATTTTTAATTTCTATTTTATGATTATTAACTCTCAATTTAATAGAAATTGCGCCAAACAGCCGTAATGTTTTGCAAGTTGCACCTATTGATTTAGTGAGCTGAGCTCACATGGTATGACACTCACACTTAGTGGTATACAAATTATTCAATTAGTGTAATTAATTATATACCTATATGTGATTTGGCTAGTGCTAACATATATAAATAAATAATAAATAAACAATAGTTCCTATATGATATAGAAAATCTGAACATGGTGTGACTCACAATTAGTGGCTCA
This sequence comes from Camellia japonica, assembly GCA_030407325.1. Lineage (NCBI taxonomy): Eukaryota > Viridiplantae > Streptophyta > Magnoliopsida > Ericales > Theaceae > Camellia > Camellia japonica. The sequence goes on from JAPPVO010000059.1 coordinate 96,775,736, forward strand.
TATGTTGAAGTGATTATTAAATAGTAAAATTGGAGGAAAAGACTGCCTTTTACATCTTTCTCAATTTTAATAAAAAGACCATTTATTTTGGCCATGCCTTTGACAAAGGCATACCCAAGATAGACAAGACTTGGCACTAATCACCAAAAAAGTAAAATGAAAAGTGGTGGCACACTTTGAAAGACCTTCCAACTTTAAATGGTTAGGATGAAATGTCTACACTCTATAAAGATGTAACTCAAAGATTATACACCATGTTCTATAAAAAAAAAAAAATAAGAGGTCCTAAATTATGAAGAGTGTTTGTTATAGTTTTTTTTTTTTTTTAAATTGATTATTAAGAAGTTAAGAGAATAATATTTTTACTTTTGTTTTAAATTATCAATTTTCAACTTGTAAGAAACTATATCAAATAGGCCCAATACTTGTTCGTATAACTAAAATTCTCATTTTTATTTATATGCCTAGCTAGTTCAAATGTCATTTTTTAATCAGGTGTCAATTAGTGGTAAATTCGATTATGAATAATGCGGTTGTTTGTAGTTTTTTACGCACTAGTTTCGGAATCAAATTATTTGCTCCACTCTCCTTTCTCCTTGTCATAAACCATCTCTTTGTTATGCTATTAGAGTCAGAGAGATAGATCGTGTCGTAGAGAGAAAATTTAGGACAAAAGGAAAAGAGAGAATGAAATATAGAATCCTTTGCCACCAGTCACCATTGTGGCTCCCTTGGTGTCGGAAGTTTCTAAGCCACTACCACTAGTTGAGGAGCTTGTTCCTCCTTTGTTTGAAATACAAGCTTCTGCGGTCAACCAAGAGGACATCTGGATGGAGCTGTCCTGAGCCAGGATCAAAATCTTCATTTGAGTATAAAAAGATACGGGATCTATTTTGGCATTGTTTGGAAAGTTGGCTATTTTAGTTGACTTTTTATTATTTTAGTTTGGCTAAAAAAGTTGTGTTTGGAAAGTTAGTTGACTTTTTTTATAGTTGATTTAATGGTTGTGAGAGAAAAAGTGAAATGATTATGAGTTGAACGTGACATTTTGTTTAATTGACTATTTTATCCTATTTTATCTTTCAGTGAGCTATTTTAGCTCAACCCTCTTCCCAAATAGGGCCTCTATCTAGTAGAGTCAACAGAATGGAGTTCTTTGTTTGTAACTCCCGAACAAAAAGTTTCTTCCAGTTGTTGGAATGCCTTCTCGAAATAGGGGCTAGTCATAACTCTAAAAAGGAAATGACATGCAAACATAATTCGTTCGTTTGGAATTACAAGTATTAATGCATACAAAATGAATTACAAGTGTATGAGTGATTTTCTGATCACACTGCCCTCCTTAGTGATTCAGCTGTAGAACACAGGCAGAATAAATGGCACCCTGTTGTCCTGCACAGAAAGAAAAGGCTCCGGCGGTGGTTCTTCCACCCGGGGGCACTCCGACGATCAAGTCAGTATATCTCTCAAAGATAATCAATTATTCAACTCACAAGCTTGAGCATAAAAAGCATACCTTAGACCCATGGGGGTGCCTCTCTTTTATAGCCAATACAATCCTAGTCCCAATAGGAGCCTGGTCCTAATGGACTTAGGATTACTGCTAATCTGGGACTCCCAGTGGGATTAGGATAAACTCTCTAAGAGTTTCATCTTTACCCAAACTGAAGTCTTCTCCCAATCTAGGACTCTTGTCCACATCCAGGTTGAGTTCCCTCTTCATTCTAGGACTCTTGTCCCTTATCCGCTTTTCTCGGATTCCGATATCTTCGGAGGCAACCTCGGCCTAGCCGAGATGACCTCGGCACAACGACCAAGACACGTGGCACCTCGGCTGACACGTCGGCGTCACCTTGCCACGTGTTGGTACTTAGAAAATATATCCCCACAACAAGTACTGCATTTTGTAGCAGCTTCTAGATTTAGACAAAGTAAAGGCAGTACTGTTTCTGAAATTAACTTCTTAAATTTCCATTAATTTTATTTTAACAAATTCAAGTTTGGCTAAGAATGGTTTAAAAGCTTAAACAAGAAAAGATTTCCCCCCTCCCTCTTTCTCTTTGTTTTACAATTGTTAGGAGAGAAATAGAGAAAGGAGAAACTTCATTGCACAGCGGTGAAACTTGAACACAGACATATATGTTTTTGAATTAAAAGGTCGTGAATCTACGTAAAATTAGAGCATCAATTCAAACGTATGATTCTAAAAATTAAGGACCGTGACATCTGATTTTCAATACATATCGTTTGATACTCCTGATGCTGTTATACATGACTGATACCGATACGTTTTCCAATACCGTTTTTTAATTTCATGGTCTTACTTCTACTTGGTGCAGTTCCCCTTCCCATATCCCTTCCTACTTATTGTTACCAGAAAGAAAAAAGAAAAAAATTGTTTGCCATCGTTTGTTGTGAAGCAAAGGAGGCCTTGAAGACTTCTCCAAATAGGTTATATTTTGCAAACAAATGTATCAAACAAGAGGTTTCTCATAATACATTTTTTCCATTGCCACATCAGCTGTGTTGGCACTGGTCCCTTTGTACTTATACCACTTTGCACAAACTAGGAAGTACCCAAAATTTAAAAACTCCAAACCAGCAATTAGGTAGTAGAAAAAGTCCAATTTTCCCTTGTTAAGATCTTCTGCCAACCAATTCCCTGTTGCAGCCCCATTTGTAGTCCTATGGACTACAGATATCAAGAAACTGCTCAAATAACTTGACAATGCCAAGCCACAAAACAAGAAAGACCCACCAATACTCCTCATGTTTTCTGGGAATTGTTTGTAAAAAAACTCAACTTGGCCGATGAGAGTGAATGCCTCAGAAAGTCCTGCTAGTGCCAATTGAGGTATTAGCCACAACCCTGACATCGAAGAAACAACACTTTTTCTTGCTTCTGTTTCGAATATGGGCTTAGTAATAGCCACTGTCCTTCTTTGCCTTTCGATCAAGGCGGACACAAGCATTGTGATGATAGCAATAACCATGCCAATACCCATCTTCTGGAGAACCGTGATTCCATCTTCATTTTTTGTGAGTTTTCGGAGAAATGGGACTATGATTCGATCGTATATGGGTATCCATATAGTGAGGGTGAGCATTGAGAAGACGATGTAGGACGCTGCTGGGATTTTGAAATTGTTGTTGGTGCCTAGTCGTCTGTCGGATTGAAGGGCTTGGAAGACGACGTAGGTTTGTTGTTGGACTATGGCAACATAGTAGATGATGCCTGCAGCCCAAATGGGTAACACCCTCAACAAGCATTTCACTTCTTCAACTTGTTGGATGCTGCAAAGTCTCCATGGATCGGCTGCTGATCCATCTGGTTTGATTTGGTCTTCATGGGTGACAATTGCTGCTTTGTTAAGAAATCTGAAATCATCAAATTTACAAATTTACAATCCAAGAAAGGAGTTTTGATTGTGTGATTGACAGAGTTGGTTAAGAGCTAATTGTATCGGTCTCTTATTTGGGCAGTGTAATTGTTAGAGCTGTTTAATTCAAGGATCAAAATTTCATCTTGGTACGTTGTTTCAGTCAACTTCGAAACAGAAATGTATTGGAAATATAAGGGAATGAGAGAAAATTTTGAAAACATTTTCAAAATGTTTGAATATGTCTATATCAGGAGTCAGAGAGATTATTACCTAAACTGATCTGTATAAGGAAGCTTTGAGTTAATAGAAGTAGCAGGAACATGGTTGTGGAGTGACAGCAATGGTTGTTCCGGCAACTTCAAATCCCTCTTCTTGACTGCAGCCATCACAACCTGTGCGACACTTGTCAAGGGACTACCTTGTGGCAGTACCTTGACATATATTCTCGTGCCAATGAAAAACACTGCGCACGAACAGAACATCAGGAATGTTGGAATTGCCAACCCGAGAGCCCAGCTCACATTGGATTGCACGTAGACAATAATTGTCAATGAGACCATCATGGCGAAAGTGAACGTGAAATAGTACCAATTGAAGAAGCTGCTCATTCCTCTCTTGCCTGACTCGGTTTTGGGATTGAATTGGTCAGCTCCAAAGGCTAAGTTACATGGTCGTATGCCACTAGCACCAATCACTAGGAAACCAAATCCAGTTAGTATGAAAACCATTTGCCACGATGTAGGTCCAATGCAGATAGTCTGTCCTGCGGAACAGTGAGGAGGATGGAGCTTTGAGATTGCTGCTGTAAGGGTCAGTATAAGCATCCCCTGTAGTTAAAGATCATAAATCAATAATAAAATAAATAAATAAGCTAGGATTAGATGATTGAATGTATCGTAGAAATAGTTGGAAAATTGTAGTTTCTGGTTATTATTAGAGTTGTTGATGCGAGGTTGATTATACTTTTTGGAGGAAAAAAATGAAGAAGTATTCCAGAAGTAGTTTGAAGTGAAGTTTTCAATTGAAGTGATGGTATATGCATTATGACAAACACTTGAGGATCAAATTCTCAGCTTAGCCCCATCTGGCTCTTTGTTTCACTGTTGTAACTTGTATGCAAGGTTTTAAATATCGGTCATATTGGGTCTTTGTCATTCCAATATTGATACATACTAGTATACCAGTCGGACCAAGAATCATGTGTATCATCGAGTTTCCGATATATATATTGATTCATAGTTGATTCACTAGCCTATTCACATGTAATATAATTAGTTCAGCTACTATAAAACCTTTTATTTTTTAATGATTTAAAAAAGTTCACTAGTGCAATACCCTATTCTCGATATGTATTATTTGATACTCCTAATACTATTGCATCACGATCAATACCGATACTGCTATTTAAAATCATGATTGTATGATATTATGTCTTTTTAATCACTATACAGTTGAAAAGATGAATCCCCAAAGTAATTTGAAGTGAGGTTTTCAGTTAAAGTGTTGCTAGATGCATTTTGACAAACACTTGGGGGGTCAAATATACCATGTACTAAATGATTTGTGAGAAATCTCTTGCCTTGTTTGGTTTGTCTCTTGGGCGATAATTTTTGCGAAAAATTTTACAAAATTAATTTGGTTGAAAATTTTTAAAAGAAAAATCCAAAATCACTTTTCTTTTTACTCCACATCAACTATGAAGTATGAGTATTCCGAAAATGTTGCCGCACTTATCAGGTACTGGTACTCGTATTGATAGGACTGTATGTGTACCGGGTACTCGAAATATGTACCTGGTACTTTTTATATATTATTTGGCAGTTAGGTACTCCATGAGTACATCTAGAATACACCAAGTTATGAGAGTTGGTGAGGATATAATTTCTTAGAGAGTTCTTATTTACTTAAAATTGCATCTTTTACTTAATGTGCCAAAGATGAAAGATGTATTATTTAATGATAAAGTTGATGGAAGTAAAAACTAAAATTTCAAGTTTTTAAATTTTTCTTAGCTTACTTTTGGAATGAAACTTTATTTTATAATTTTTCATATTTAATGGTACTAAAATAGCTTATAAACTTTACTTTGATATTGGTATTATTAAATTATGATTTTTCTCTTTTGGTTTTGTAATTTTTTCTTTTAGTTTTGGTATTGAATTTTGATTTGTAAATTGAATCTCAAACTATAAATTTTAAAAAATAAAAAATTTATTGACGTACCCCAACCGTATCCGTATCTTATTTTTTTTAGGTCTATTACCGTATTAACGTACTCGTATTGTATCCGTACCAGTATCTGTACTTGCACCCGTGCTTCATAACTTTATCAATCATTTTTTCTCTCTCCTCTCTCATTCTCTCATATCCTAATATATCAATCATTCATTTTTTTTTTTCCTCATACCTATCTACTCAACTACAAAATAAAAAAATAAAAAAATAAATCATCCCAAACTCTAAAACTATTTTCAAAACATACAACTAAATAAAATTTTAAATTTTGTAAACCCTTTCTAAAAAATTATTTTTCAAAATTATTTCACAAATACAACTAAACATGGTCTCCTATCTCCAATGCACTCTTTGAAATACAAAAATATTGAGACACAATCTGTGCCTTGGTAAACACAAATTTGGCAAAATTTTCCAAGTTAGCCTAAATTGATTATTTGTTTGACTCATATTATGGATAGAGATGTGTCTTTTTAATCACTATAGAGTTGAGGAATTAGTACCAAGAAGGAGGATATGGAAGCAAAACCCAGAGTTTTATAGCGGCCGAAGAATGTGTCAGAGAGGAAAGCTCCTAGCAGGGTACCAAAGTAACAAGTGCCATTGAAGATGTTGATGAGATTAGTTGCAGCAATGGGGTTCATGTTGAAGACAGTGGTGAGGTAGACCAAGAGGTTAGATGAGGTCCCAATTGTTCCCAGCTTCTCAAATGTCTCATTCCCTGCAAATAAAAGAAAGATTGAAAAAGATAGTAAGCCCACATAATGTAAAAAAAATGATATTTTGCCTCTATGTGTCAATGCATTGTATGAAAATGTTGAAATACGTGAATATCAAGATCGAGACACGTGAATATTAAGATTTGATTCTATGACAGAGTGACAGAGAAACAAAAAAATTTGAAGGCAGAAGGTCGTATGCCGTTTGTGTGCTTGATTTCATGCTCTTTTGTGTTGTGTGAATGTGTGTATGCCCAATTCTAGTTTTCTGTACTAGTACTATACCTATCACAAAGGGCATGGCTTTGACACCTCTGTACTTAGGCTGATCACTTGTAATCACTTTCTCAGTCTTTTCCATTTTTCTAACAATACTCTCTCTCTTTATCTTCACTCTTCTCCTCTAATGGTGTTTGTTGTGTTATTGCATAAAAGGTGTGTTAAAAGACAAGGTTGCCTTTGAACTTTATAGTAGAGGCTAGATGTCAACCATCAGCCTTGCCACAATTTTTCACCCATATATCCAGCTATACCTCTCTCTCTCTCTCTCTCTCATTCTCATTTTTCAACTCTCCATCAATACTCCTCTCTCTCTCCCTCGTCCATTCATTCAGGTAGCAGTAAGTTTTTTGATGGGAAAAATCATCAAGTGGATAGAGAATTTTGTGATAACTTGCATGAGGTTACACGATCACTTTAATTTTATTTTTTTTTCTCTTTTTTTTTTTCGATTCAAATGTATATATATATATATATTTTTTTCAGAAAGAGACACATATAGCCGTTATTATTAAATGCATATGATTTCATGATAGGATGGTCCACAAAATTTATTTTATTTTATTTTAATTTTTTATAGACTAAGGACTGGTTTGACATGATATAAAAAAGTAATAAATAAATAAATAAATAAATAAATCACTAAAAAAAATTCATACTATTCACCTATATATAGTCGGAAAATCTGTCCCCAAAAAAAAAAAAAAAAAAAAATTCAAAACAAGTCAGGCTGTGTAGTCACTGTTGCAGCAGCCACAATTTCTCATAAAAGTGAAAAACGTGGCACAATGTAAGCCACACTTACATAAAAAAAAAAAAAAAAATGAAAAGAGAGAAAGTCAGCACAGCTATATTAGTCTAAGACATAGGGATAATTTTGTAATTTTGTTATTTTATACAATATTTTAATACATATTTTTTCGTAAAAAGATAAAAAATTATCCTAAACAACCATTTTTTTCTCTATTTTTTGGTCCAAAAAGTTAAAAAGTACAATTATTTAAAACACTCCAAACAACCCCTAATATTTATATAATTCAGTTCTATAATCGAATTATGCCTATTGGGAATTCTCGTTCCCGGAATCATCATCACATGACTAATAGCATTTGCATTATCATACAAATTAAATGTAAAAAATTAGAAAATAAAAAGTGCACAAAAAAATCATTGAACGGCTGGAAATTATTGTAAATGTAATCCACACCGCATTCAAAATAAATCTGAGACCAAAAAAAAAAAAAATGGTAAATTGTTAATTACTTTCAAATAGTTTTATTTATTTGGGAGGCAGAAATAAATTTTAAATAATTTTTTTAATGTTTATTTTTATCAAGGGTCATACTATCAGTTATAAATATCATAATTAAATCATTTTTAGTCACAACTAAAAAAATGTGTCGTAATGATTAGAACTAAAATAATAATCATAATGAGTTATAATTAACACAATAATGAGTCATAATCAAGTCATAACTAACACTGTATTAAATTATAATCAAAGACTACAAATATTATAACTTTAGCATATAGAGTTATAGAATTTCATTCTATCAAATTAGTTGTTTTTTTTATTTTTTATTTTATTTTTTTTATGAAAAAAGAAATTAGAAAACTATTTCTGAAATTTTTTTTGGTGAGGATTGAGAAAGTTGGCGTTGGACTGAGACGTTTGCTTTAAAGTTGTGCTTAAGGACAACGCCAACCCTTAATCAAAAGTTGTGGCACGTGCGTGCTTTAAGCTTCAAGCAAGTGTGCAAGTTACTTGAACAAAAGATAAAATTTATCATTTTTAAAAAATTGATAATTTTAAAATTTATCGTTTTTAAAATAAAAGATTCGTCAAATTGACTTATATTTCTAGAAATATTACTATCGCATTATTATCGTCTTCAATTATGTAATTGTATAAAACTTTTCTTTCTTTTGTTGATTAAAAGTGATACATTAAAACGTAACTCTAAAATTGATCATAAAATAAATTATATGATACAAATCATATTTATTATATACCGTGGACTATTAAGAATAAATAAGGTACACATTCTTTTAACTACTTTTCTAACTCCATATGATTGTCAAAGCATCTTCAACAATTTATTATTTTTTTCATCTAATTTGATTTTATATTTGAGTAAAAAAAAAAAAAGATTTGATATGAGTTACTTCAATTTTTTTATCAAATTTTTATCAAAATTCTTTTAAGCATTTGCCTATTATCTCAAATTTCTTTTTTCACCAAGTTAGATGGGAAAAAAACATTCAACAATGCTTTTTTTTTTTTTTTAAATTTATTTTTCAATTTGATAAAAAATATTTCTCCCTTGATTTGATAAATAGTTGATGAAATAATTAGAGATGATTTTTGAACAATTTTTTTTAAAAATTTAAATTTAATAATAAAAAAAGTTAAAAAGTGAAGATGCTCTTTATATTACTTATGCCACGCCAATGTTTCGTAACCATTGAATTATTTATTTTGATTCTAGGTCAAAAAGTGGCAAGAACTCCAAATTTGAGATAGGAAAATGAGTTGCTAGTCTCTTTGTCATCACTTTCTTTCATCTAGTGTCCTAGTTTTATAAAATAATTGAAGCCATGATTTGTATTATCGAATTTGGTCCCAGGAAATTAATTTATATTGGCTGTTTGGAAACATTTAAATGAGACTTTTTTTTTTTTTTTTTTCACGATTTTTTTAAAAATTATACCAATTTTTTTTTTTTTAAAACTTTTTCAATCCATCTTGTACAAACGAATATAAAAAATTAAAAATTAAAAATAAAAAGTGAAAAAATATCACTATTTTTGGCCTCTTTTTATGTCTGTGGAGTCTTCTCGGCCGGTTTAGCAGTGGTTGGCCGGATTAGCAGCAGCTCTGGCGGTGTTGGCCGGTTTAGCAGCAGCATAGGGTGGTGTGGGCTGCAGCATAGGGTGGCTGCGGGCTGCTTAGGAGTGGGTGGTTGTTGAAGAGGCGTGGGTAGTTGTTGCAGGTGTTGTAGCTGCAGAGGAGTGGGTGTTGTAGCAGTGGCGTGGGGGCATTGATTTGATTGTGTTGGTTTAGTTTATTTAGTTTATTTTGGGGGCTAGTTTAGTTCTTTTAGTTTGTTTTGGGTGTTTTGGTGGGTTGATTATGTGGGGATTCTTGTATTTTAATTTTTCAGTTAAGTTCTTCTTAACTTTTTCTGTTAAAAAAATCGAGAGGCTTAGGGGTTGGTTGTATGAATGCGAGTAGCAGTAGTAGGGGTATTTTTATACTTCCGAATCTCTCTCGATGCATGTCATCTTCCTGTACTTTTAATTTCATACTATTAAATGAAATTTTTCTTTGCCGATCAAAAAAAAAAAAAATGTAAGTATATATAAAATGTTTAGATTATTATCTTTTATTAAATTTAATGACTAAAATACGTTTTATTTGCTAATTTTATTTAACAAAAATGTACAAATAATTTAAATTAAAAATAAATTAAAATATTATAATATAAATCGATAAAATTAAAAAAATTAAAATTTAGTTTAGATGGACAAAATTGTGAAGGGACAATAGGAGAGAAAGGGTGGGAGACGTTTTAATTTTAATTTTTTTTTTCAATTCCATCTATTTGTAATAATTTTTTTCACTATGCCAATTTAGATATATTCTCCATCTATATTTGTAAATATGTCCTCTAATTACCAATGATTCGTAATTTCCCCCCCAAAATAATCACTGTTGCTCTCTCTCCTCTGCAGTCCTCATAGAAACCCTAATCGTGTCACTGTCGGCCATCTCTTGCTTTGACATTCACAATTTTTTCATGTTCGTCCTCTGCATCTTGTTGTCAACTTTGATTGGGCTTTGGATTTTCTAGTCGGTACGATGAGATATTTCTCTCAATCCAAACACTCAATATTTATTTATAGGCCCAGCTTCTCTCCCGTCCAAATCTGGACTGGACGGTGCTGTCCGGCCCTTTGGGGCCCACTACGGGTCGTGTTTTGATAATCTAAACCGTTAATGTGTAGAACTCGTCGAGTACTATATGCCTGTAAAAAATCACGTTGATCGGATATCAATAGCTATATGATCAAATCAGTTTTTTGTAAGCCGTTTATTTTTCGCCGTCCATTTTTTTTCATAAAAAACTGATTTGATCATATAGCTATCGATATCCGATCAACGTGATTTTTTACAGGCATATAGTACTCGACGAGTTCTACACATTGACGGTTTAGATTATCAAAACACGACCCGTAGTGGGCCCCAAAGGGCCGGACAGCACCTTCCAGTCCAGATTTGGACTGGAGAGAAGCTGTAGCCTTATTTATATATGGGTGTGGCTTCTTTTATCATCTTAAACTTGAAAGAGGGTTTGGTCTATCCACTTTTATAATACCAACGTAATTCAAAATATATTATCTTAATGTTTTACATAAATATTTTATCTACGACACTTAAAAATGAACGATGTGAATCATACAAGTCAATCCGAAAATGGCCAACCAAGTCCAAACGTTTTCACAAGTGGAAATAACCAATTTAATAGAAATCAAATCTATTATACATACGGTTTTGAAATTTCAATTATTGTAGAAATTTTGTGTTGGTTGAACTGTACAGGAAGTGTTATACATTTTCAATTTCCAAAGCCAGTGTAAAAGCTAGGGTTGTGGGAATTTAGCCAATGGTGCATCCAGGATGGGTCTGTGAGTGTGTGCACTGTTTTGTGCTTTTGTTTTTATTTCTTTGATTGATAGTGATTTTTGGTAATGGAAATGGTTGTCCGCTGCTATACTGAGAAATGCCCGCCATACCGTCATTGCTTGCTACTAGTCCTTTCCAATAGAATAAGTGGTGAGACTGTTCATAATGTTGGGTAAGTTTCTATTGCTTGTGAATGTAAGTGGGAGTACACTTCGGAATTGGATGTAGATGTCAAGCGTGAGGTTTGGACTTTGTACAGCTCATTTGCAAATTCAAGAGAGAAGAGAAAAAATAATAAGATTAGTTATGCTCCGTTTGTATAGGCGGAAAATATTTTTATATGTTTGGAGGTTATGGTAGTGAGACGAAAGTGGAGGTAGAGGTGGTGGGATGGCAGCGGTGGTGATGGTGATGGTGATGGTGATGGGGGCTGTGGCCGTGGTAGTAGAGGTAAGAGTAGTGATGGTCATTGGCGAAGGCAAAGAAGGACGAGGGGGGTCACGTGCCCCCCTCAGTTTTGAGATTTTTTTTTTGGTCATATATAAAATTTATTTTTCTTCCTTAATATGTTTTTTGGTTAAAGATTTATTGTATTGTTCATAACAAGTACTTATTTAATTATTTAATACTTTAAGGGGACTGTGTGATATTATTTATATAATAGTTTAAACCAATAATATAGTGAAAAATCTTATAAATTAAATATAATGAACTCATTATTTTCAAGCAATTGACAGACTGCTTAGTGTGATTTGTGATTTCTCATCACGTAGGCAATGCTATATGATATTCTAAGACTGTTTAATAATTTTCATTCAAAACACATCATTTATAAGCAGTATCATCTCTTTAATATTTTTCTATCAAATAAAAATTAAATAGATTTTATAATAATTTGTGCTATAAACAATGTGTTTTTATTTTCTAAAATTAAGAATTTAGATTCATAATTTTTTGTGCTAAAATTACAAACTTACATCACCATCCCGCACCAAGCAATTCTACACTATTATAGAATTTTAATTTGTTCCTATTAATAATGAATATGTAATTTTTTATGTTTAAATTTAGTTCATAAAATTATTATTATCTTAATGTTCATCATGATTTTTTTTTTTAAATAAAAAATTATAATTAATAGTGACCCCTTTAACTCAATTTCCTAGTTTCGCCACTGGTGGTGGTGGTGGTAGTGGTAAAACTTTAGGCCGGAAAAAATTTTAAAAGTGAAAAATATTTATGCTCTAATATGCTTGTTTTCTATTGACCATGATAACTATTTTTTGTTGACTTTCGTTTTTCATTGTATCAAACGTTAGAAAATACAAAAATATTTTCCACTCAAACAAACGAGCATTAAAATAGGAGAGAAAAGAAAAGAAGAGACAAGATTTTGTTCCTCTTATTTAGATTAGCAAGAGAGATAATATAGTGATCTCTCCTATCATGTTTGATTAGTGTTAGAAGATATTTTAATATTATAATGTGTAATAGGTTTGATTTTTTTTTCATTCCCTCTAAGTTTTCTTTTCTTTATCACCAAGTTTCCTCTCCTCCAAAGAACTTACCCACCAAGTTTCCTCTTGTCCAATGAACTTTCTCACCAAGTTTCCTCTCCTATACTTTTCCTCCAAGTTAACTCTTTTTCTTGGTAACCAAGTTTTGCTCTCCTATAAATTGAGCCTTTCACATCTCTTATTTGTAACTTACACAAAAAAAAAAGAAAAGAAAACTAATTCAAGGGAGAGCGAAATTTGGAGTTTTAAAAAACAAAAAAAAAGTGTTTGCTAGTTTCTTATTTGAGAGATTATCAGGCAAAGAAATAAAGGGTGTATGTGATGAAGCTTTGGATTCAACCAATTGTACAGTATTGGTGAACCATACGACTTAGGCCCCGTTTGGGGACTTACTAAATTAGCCAATTAGCCAAAAAGTTACTAAATTAGCCAAAAAGCTAACAACCCATACCAAAAAGTCAAACATTACGGCTTGTCTCTACTTTTTGCACAGCTTTTCGTAATTAGCCAAAAAGTCATCCCAAACATACAAGTTTTTTGTACCAACCTTTTTAGCCAAATAGCCAAAAAGTTACTAAATTAGCCTGTTCCCAAACGGGGCCTTAGTCGGGCTGTTGTATCTTAGGGGGGACAAGTCAAGATTTTTTTTGCTGCACTGGTGTGAGGTTTTGCCTAACAGCAGAGGGCTTGAATCTCCTTGAAGAGATAATTTTCTGCGCCTCAACCCTTACAATAGTTATTGTAATTTTTATTATTTGTATTTTCTGGTGTTTTATTTGTAATTATCACCAACAATTAGATTATATAAAAGGGAAAAAAGAAAGAAAGAAGAAAAGTGTATTTAGATTGCCAAGAGAGAAAATATAATGGTTTTTATCCAATTAGAGAGAGATTCAAAACTTATTTTATGAGAAAAGTCTCTCAATTTATTCTCATTTCACCTCATTTCTCTACCCTTTAGTAAATAGGGAAATTTGGCTATAAACCCCCTTTATCTTCCTTTCATTGTTAAAAGGACTAAGAAAAAAATTATACTTTCTAAACCCCCTCATAATTATAAAGTCTTGCATAAAGGACAAAATTTATTATTTAATATTTTATATGACTATTATACCCACTCTCTTCCCCACTCTCTACCATTCCATTGCAATTTCCATTTTCTCTCTCTAAAACCAGAGAAATGGCAAGGACTCCATCTCTCTCCTTCACACCTCATCGCCGATTCATTCCCAAACACTGACAATCACCAAATTCTCATCACATTGATCAACGAAAACTAATGAATTTCATCCTGAACAAACAAACAAACAAAAACCTAGCACAATCATAATCTGAAAAATCCAAATCCTCCAAAACTGATTAGGTCTTCCAATGGCGGTGGTAGCACCAGTAGTGGACACAGAGTCCGCCTCAGATCGGAGTTCGATCTCCTTCTTCGGTTGATTTCTTCACTGTTCGATCACCGCTGTTGCCATTTGATCAAAGATCCTCGCCTGACATGTTCTATCTGCACTGATACATATATATATATATATATATATATATATCTATATATATGGTGTGTTTGTGTGTTTTGAGATTTGAATTCGAATATATATGTGTTTTGAGATTTGAATTCGAATAAATATATATATATATACATATCTACATATTTCGATCTCTAATCAATATATATATATATATGTATATCTATATATATGTGTGTTTTGAGTCTTTAAGATCGAAGATTTGAATGATTTTTTAGTAGAAGAGAGACCTGTTAGATCAAACATAACCTAATGGATTTATGAAATCGGCTAATGTGATGGAACCAGAGTAAAATAACATAAAATTTCATTTGATAGAACCATTGCTCTGTTTTTTTTATTTGACAAAACCAGAGTAAAATTTTACTTTCATACAGAGTAAAATTTTACTTTTAGTTTCAGAGTGCAAAATTTTACTCTTATTCAGAGTAAAATTTTACTTTTATACAGAGTAAAATTTTACTTTAGTTTCAGAGTGTAACATTTTACTTTTATTCAGAGTAAAATTTTACTTTCATACAGAGTAAAATTTTACTCTTATTCAGAGTAAAATTTTACTTTCATACAGAGTAAAATTTTACTTTAGTTTCAGAGTGTAACATTTTACTCTTATTCAGAGTAAAATTTTACTTTCATACAGAGTAAAATTTTACTTTTAGTTTCAGAGTGTAAAATTTTACTTTTATACAGAGTAAAATTTTACTTTCATACAGAGTAAAATTTTACTTTCATACGGAGTAAAATTTTACTTTCATACAGAGTAAAATTGTATGAGGGTAATATGGTAAAAGAAACAAGTTTTAAAATATCAGGGGGTTTTGAAAGTACTTATATAATTCTTGTCCTTTTGAAAGACAAATTAGATAGTGAGGGGGCTATGACCAAATCCCCCTTAGTAAATTCAAATATGTGATTAGGGTTGAGAGATTTCAATTTCTTTTATTTTCTCTCCAAATCATCCAATCCAAATAGGTTAGAGTTTGATGTAGTGGAATATGATATGAAACTGAATATCATTCTAGTAGATGAAGGAGTCTCAAATCCATGAGAAAGAAACCTTGAATCCACTAGGAAAATATGAAAATTCTGAAATATTATAGAATGAATTGCCTCTATAGACTAATTTTAATTGTAAAACAAGAATTTACTAAGAAAAAGGAAAATAGTTTTTTAAAATAGTCAACTTGAATTAAACCCAAATTCAAATACTAGTCGTGCCTAAACAAGTGGCACTAAAAACATAAATTTCTAACTAAAACAAAATTTTCCTATAATAGAAATAATGTAAATTCTGAAGCCTAAACAATGGAATCAAGTCAAAATCCCATGTGCATCATCACCAAAGATGATGAGTTGTGTTCGACACTTCGCCTTAGTTTGGTTGCTGATCTGTCTGGCTTGATTTGGTCTTCTTGGGTGACAATTGCTGCTTTGTTGAGAAATCTGAAATCATTAGAGCCTCTTCAATTAGTTTGTAACATTTGATTGAAATCCAACAAAGGATTATGTGTAGTGGGATGGACTTGGATTTGTCCATGCATGTTGGATACCAAAAATTCAGGTGGAGTCAAAAAAATTGCTTGGCACAACATAGATGAGGTACTTAAAAAAATTGTAGATTTATGTCTTTTATTGTTTTATTAACATTTCTCATCTCAGGGACCAGTTTCTTGAAGGCTTTAAATGCCAATTCCATCAAATTAATGGTTAGGACCCAACCTGGGAGTTATTTATATTTGTCTTAGAGGTGTTTGCTTGCTTCCATAACAATCTAAGGTTGTTCTAGGTATCAACTTGTGAAAAGCTAAAAAATAAAGTGAAAACATCCCAACAAAGAGAGAACTAAAAAGTAATAAAGTAGTGGAAAGCATATGTTTATAAGCTCGTAATATTTTGTAATGTTCGCAATAATAGTTGGGTTGAGAAATCCATATTGTTCTTAAAGGATATAGAGGAGAATGAGAAAATATCATTTTGCTTCTCAAACTTTTACGCGTTTTTTAATTTGACTCCAAATTTCGATTAATATCAATTTTACACCTAAATTTTTGAAATTTTGATCAATTTGGCCCCTGTTGTCACATTTCGTCTACAATTAGACAGAATGTGCTGATGTGACATTAAAGTTCATTTGAAATTTCATTTTACTCTCTAAACTATACCTTACAAATCAATTTGCCCCCCACGTTGGTACATTCCATCCAATTGTTGACGGAATGTGACAGTAGAGGCCAAATTGATCAAAATTTCAACGTTTGGACGTAAAATTGATATTAATCGAAATTTAGGGGTCAAATTGAAAAATGTGTGAAAATTTGACGAGTGAAATGATATTTTCTCAAAGGAGAATTAAGCAATCAGTGAGTTTGTGATCTTAAGCATAGTTGTGAAATGATAAGTGGATTAAAAATGGCTTAGAAAAAGGGAAACTTTTCTTTAGAAGGCAACAAAATTGAATGGAATTATGTGATATTTATAATTTGAAGCACAATACTATTATTTTTTAGATCTAGTGAATCTTACATATTCACATCAAGTTGTTGGAACAATCTTCTGTGTAAAATAAATAACTTGAAACAAATCAAACAAATAAAAATAAATTACTTACAGAATTTATTACCGAAATGTAAAAGTACAAAAAGATTAAATCGAGTGTGTGACACTCTGTCCTTAAGACAGATTTGCCATGCTACGGTGCTTACGGATAAATGTCGTCTATCTTCTAGGATACAATGATCTTCACAAATTGTAGTAGCACTCTAAACAATTTGTACGACGAACAAAAACCTGTGTTCTATACTCTCCAAATTTTCCCTAAAGTAATATGAAGAAAAAGTTGATGCAAGATAGCAAAAACTAGAATGAAACCAAGACAATTTTAGATTTTTTAGGATGTTTTGATTGCTGGAAATGGGTCTCTATTTATAGGCAAGTTGGTGACCATTCAATCTGTCCGAACAGGTAAATTGAAGTGAATAAGTGTAAAATTCAAACTGGACAGATCTACTGGCAGTTTTGAATCTGTTTGACAGTTTTGAACTTGTTCAAACTGCTGGCAGTTTAATAACTATTAAAAACAGTTTGAATTGGCTGGAATTGGACCGGAAATGCACTGTTATGGACAATTTAAAATTGAATTCAAAAAATTAATGTTAGAACCGACCTAACCCATAACCTACACCCGCGCCCGGCTCGGCCGGTCATTGGCGGCGGTGCGCGCGCGTGTGTGGTGGTTTGATTCAAGGTTTAATTTGTCTATAACTCCTTCCATCTACAACTTGGGGTGCTCCTTGGGGCCCAATCCAAGTGTTGCCACCTTGAACTTATATACATACATAAGTTCTCTTAAGTTTCCAATATGAGATAACCATTTCAAGGAAACCCACATTTTACTTCTTGAATTGTCCATTCCATAAACCCGAAAATGACGTCAACTTCCCATTCACTTATAAATGGTTTTGATGAACCGTTTTCACCGTGTGACTTGCCATGCGGCAAGAAACACGATACCTCTTTGGACCTACCCCAAAAGACGTGTGGGACCCACTCTAATTTGGGCTCAAAGTTGGCCCAAAATAAGCCTATAAAACCATTATTTCCAATAATTCCCTACATGAATAGAATTTGACAAAGAGAAAATGCAACAACATGATCTAATTACAGAGACTACAGAAATTGAAAATATTCTGTAAAAGATAGGTAGATTTTGGCTTTGAACCTTCCCTTGTAAGACACTATCGGATTTACTAGCTAACCAGTGAATATGATGTCTTAAACTATTCAACCGTTTGTGTAAACCAAGACAATAGAACTCACACAGTATATCACCAGATACAGTTTAGTTCTTACTATTGTGTTCATTTTGGCCCTAAACAACCTGGTGTTTCATAAGTGATTTAAAGAATTGTAGCCCTTCACAAATCTCATAGAACCGGCCCAGTTCACACTCACATAGGTGATTCTTATGAAGAGTATCCTGCCATACTCCACTAGGTATTCCTAGATATAAGAATCATTAGAAGTATTACTTAACCTAAAACGCTACAGACATCACTATTTCATTATAGAAATGGGTAGGAGTTTGACTCCCCAGTGATCCTTATGAGTCATACACAACTTGGTTGTCCTTTTAAATCTAGATCTTGGGATCTCCAGTCAACTAGGTTGAGTTGCCGTTGTAGTAACTTTTATTTAATAGGCTTAAGTCTCATTCATCTCGATCAATTCTCAACTAACTCTCTTGTTAACCTTTTGGTTAGTGGATCTATTATGTTGTCTTTAGACTTCACATATTCAATGGAAATAATTCCATTAGAGAGTAGTTGTCTCACGGTGTTATGTCAACGACGAATGTGTCTTGACTTACCGTTATACATATGACTCTGTGCTCTACCTATTGCTGATTGACTATCGCAATGTATGCATATAACAAACACCGATTTTGGCCACATTAGAATATCTTTAAGGAAGTAGTGAAGCCATTCTGCTTCTTCCGCAACTTTATCTAAAGCTATAAACTCTGATTCCATAGTAGATCTAGCAATGCAAGTCTGTTTAGAAGATTTCCAAGATACAGCCGCCTCACCAAGTGTAAAGACATACCTACTGGTGGATTTTGAGTCTCTAGTATCCGATATCCAGTTTGCATCACAGTATCCCTCAAGTATTGCTGGATATCTAGTATAATTTAGCCCAATGTTACAAGTAAATTAGAAGTATCTAAGAACCCTTATAATAGTTTTCCAGTGTTCTACTCTTGAATTACTCGTATATCTACTTAATTTACTTGCTGCATAGGCTATATCTGGGCGAGTGCAGTTCATCAAGTACATTAAGTTTTCAATAATTTGGGCATACTATAACTGAGAAATACTTTCCTGTACATTCTTAGAAAGAAACAAATTAACATCCAGAGGTGTTCTAGCAAGATGATCATAATTTTTGCTAAATTTATCAAGTATTTTCTCAATGTAATGAGATTGTGACAAAGCATAACCTTCTGATGTTTTGATAATTTTCATACCAAGTATTATATCAGTAATTCCCATGTCCTTCATGTCAAAATGTTTATTCAACATTTTTTTGGTAGTTTTAATCATGTCATTATTATTACCTATGATGAACATATCATCCACATAAAGACATTCTGTAACATAACCATTGCTAGTGTTTTTAAAATAAACACATTTATCACATTCATTAATTTTGAATCCATTTGACATCATTGCTTTGTCAAATTTCTCATGCCATTGCTTTGGCGCTTGTTTTAAACCATGTAATAATTTAACCAATTTACACACTTTCTTTTCTTTTCCTGGAACAGAAAATCCTTCTGGTTGTTCCATGTAAATTTTTTCATCTAACTCACCATTTAAGAAAGCGGTTTTAACATTCATTTGATGAATTTCTAGATTGTACAAAGATGCAATGGCAATTAGCATTCTAATGGATGTTATTCTAATAACTGATGAGTATGTGTCAAAGTAGTTAAGACCTTCTTTTTGTCTATATCCTTTGACCACAAGTCTTGCCTTGTATTTATCAATTGATCCTTCCGCTTTCATTTTCCTTTTGAAAATCCACTTGTATTTAAGAGGTCTACAACTTGGTGGTAAGTCCACTAATTCCCAAGTGTGATTTTGCAAGATGGATTCAACTTTGCTGTTTACAGCTTCTTTCCATAAAGGAGCTTCAGGACTAGACATAGCTTCTTTGAAAGTTAAAAGCTCATTTTCTAACAAAAAAGTTAGAAAATTTGGACCAAAAGATTTTGAGGTTCTAGCACGTTTACTATGTCTAGGTTCCTCTCCCTCATTTTGATCTATCTCTTGCTCTTGTTCTTGATCTTATTCTTGATCATGACTAGTAATAGCATCATAAGATCTTTTATTAGTACTAATCTCTTGTCCAGTCTTGTTTGAAAATATATGTCCAAAGAACGATGTATTCCGAGATTCAATAATAGTATTTACATGCATTTCGGAATGTTTTGACTTATGAATCAAAAACTGATATGCACTACTATTCGTGGCATAACCAATGAAAATGCAATCAATAGTTTTAAGACCTATCTTAGTCTTTTAGGACTATGAATAGCCACTTTAGCCAAACACCCCCACATTTTTAAGTATTTGTAGGATGGTACTCTCCCATGCACATTTCATAAGGTATTTGATTCATTTTCTTTCGAGATAATTTATTAAATACATAATTAGCAGAAAGTATTGCTTCTCCCCATATGTTTTGAGGTAATTCAGAACTTATTAACATGGCATTCATTATTTCTCTTAAAGTCCTATTTTTCCTTTTAACAATTCTATTTTGCTGAGGTAGGTAAAGAGCGGTGGTTTGATGAATTATTCCATGTTCTTTACAAAATTTACCAAAAGGTGATTCATATTCACCACCTCTATCACTTCTTAGTTTTTTAATTTTCTTATCAAGAGGATTTTTAACTTTGTTTTTATATTGAATGAAAATTTTCAAAGTGTCATCCTTGGTTCGAATTAAATAAACATAACTATATCTAATATAGTCATCTATAAAAGTGATAAAATATTTTTTTCCCACCTCTAGTTTGAATTGATTTAAAATCACAAATATCACTATGAATTAATTCAAGTGGCTCTGTACTTTGTTCAATGGAATGAAAAGGAGTTTTAGTTAATTTTGCCTCAATGCAAATTTCACATTTATGATTTAAATCAATGTCAAATTTAGGTAAACATTCCATATTAATTAATCTACGTAAAGATCCATAATTAACATGTCTTAGTCTACCATGCCATAAATTTAAAGACTCAAGCAAGTAAGAAGAAGATGTGTCTTTATTAATAACAGAAGGTACAACAGTCATTACATTCATTTTGAAAAGGCCATCAGACATGTAACCTTTTCCTACATACATCCCATTTTTGATAAGTACAAATTTGTCACTTTCAAAAACTAGCCTAAATCCATTTTTACTCAACAAAGATCCGGAAACTAGATTCTTGCGAATGTCCGGTACATGCAACACATTGTTGAGAGTGAGTTCTTTTGCAGATGTCATCTTCAGAATAATCTTTCCTTGTCCTTCAACTTTAGAAGTTGAGGAGTTACCCATAAAAAGTTGTTCCTCGTTGTCCACTTTAGAATAAGATGTAAACATCTTTTTGTCGGCACAGATGTGGCGAGTAGCACCAGTGTCCATCCATCATTCTTTAGAATTTCCGACAAGGTTTGCTTCGGAAACAACTGCAGAAAGATTTATATCCTTAACACCATTGGAAATTTTGTCCACTTCGGTCATATTAGCTTGAGCAGGCTTCTTGCTTGATCTTCTTTTGCCTTTGCGTTTGCTTCAGCAATCTTTGGCCCAGTATTCCTCTTTGTCACAAATGTTAGACTTGCCATTGAACTTGTACTTCTTTGTTTCCCCTCCTTTAGAGCCTTGTGAGGAACTTTCTCTAGAAAACTTTCGTTTCTTTGCTTTTGGAGCATATTCCACCACATTTGCCTTAGACTCCATTAGATGCTTACCAGCCCGCTTATCTGAATTGCGATTGTCCTCCTCAATCCTTAAATGCACAATAAATTCTTCTAAAGTCATTTCTTTGCGCTTGTGTTTAAGGTAGTTCTTGAATTCCTTCCAGTCTTGTGGTAATTTTTCAATTAAAATAGCAACTTAAAAGGATTTACCGAGAGATATGTCTTCTGCATGAATGTCATGCAGAATGAGTTGGAGATCTTGAACTTGGCTGATCATAGTCTTTGAATCAACCATCACAAAATTCAGGAATTTGCCAACCACAAATTTCTTTGAGCCAGCATCTTCTGTTTTGTACTTTTTCTCCAGAGATTGCCAAAGTTCCTTTGCCGCTTTGATAGGACTATAGACGTTATATAATGTGTTGTTAAGTTCGTTCAAGATGTAGTTTCGGCAAAGGAAATCAATATGTTTTCAGGTATCGACTGCAGCAACCACTTGCTGATCGGTTTCATCCTCGTTTAGAGTACGAGCATTGTGACAACCCTCACCACTGATTAGTGCTAACCTATGATTAAGCATGTTAAATGACTGATTGACTGAAATCCTGAACTGATTGATTGAGTGTATAGCTTTAATACATTTCTATCTGTTGACTCTTGAATGATCTGTTTATGTTTTATGTTTCAAACTGCGAATTGAAGGCCTTATCGGCGGCCGAATCCGAAATTGATTAATGTTTTATGCTAATTGGAATTTATGTGATTTTATGATAAATTTAGTTGAAATTTGATTTGGTATGATTAAATTAGATTAATTAATGATAAATTACAAAAGTTGGATTGATCTACAAATTTGCCACTAAGTGGGCTTTGCTAGACAATTACATAGGATTGATTCACATGTGTTGCATCTTTTGTTCACTTCATTTCTTGAGCCTAAACCGATTAGAGAGAGAGAGATGGGAGGAAAGCTTGATTTCATTTAGAATTGGCTTGGAAACTAGAAGAATTGAAGGTTAATTTGCATAATTGAGCTTCCACATCTTGAATTCAAGACTTAAGGTAGAGAATTTACCTTCTTGTTCATATTTTGGGTTGGTTCTTGCATGGTTTAGAGGATTGTTGGAGTTTGGAGCCAAGTTATGGCTTAAATTGTTGAATTGAAGCTTAAATCATGCATTCATGTGCATATCATGAAGTTTAAAGTTGTTTTCATGGAAATCCTTGCATGCATGTCTACATTCTAGTTCTAGTCCAGGAATTCATCATGTTTTTGATAGAATTGACTCATTTGGTCATGTATTTGAACCTTTGAATTTGGTTGAACACATGCATGTTTCATACACTTTGTGTTCTTGAAGTTTATTTGAAAATGGTGTTTAATTGAACTATCTTTAGGCTTTGATTTCTCAAATTGATCTTTGAAATATGTAATATTATGGGTTGAAGTGTTTTCCAGAAAATTAGCCCAAAAGGATCTGTTTTGATGCTTTAAAAGTTGATTTTGAGCTTGAGGTTCAAATCTGGAAATTCCAGATTTTGGACTCACGCTCGAGCGGGAAACTCCACACTCGAGCGTACACACTGAATTCATGCAGTCCGCTCGAGCGTGAAATGCGTGTATCCAGTACTTTGCATGTGTTTACAGTTCACTCGAGCGAGAGAATGCACGCTCGAGCGAGGACTTGTGTATCACGCTCGAGCAGAGGTCGAGCGCCCGTCAAGCGTAAATTTCGTGCATTCAGTACTTTCGCCATGTTTTACAATCCGCTTGAGCGAGGATAGTGACGCTCGAGCAGGGATCCTTTGTCTGCATGTCTGCTCGAGCGTAGAAAGACACGCTCGAGCGTGACCCCTGTTTTCTGAAAATTTTGTGAAGTGTTTAAAAGTGCATCTTTGCATCCTCTTTCCATCCTAGGCATTCCTAGGGCATGTTTAAGGCATCTTAAGGAGGATATTGATGTAGAACCACAC
This sequence comes from Camellia japonica, assembly GCA_030407325.1. NCBI lineage: Eukaryota > Viridiplantae > Streptophyta > Magnoliopsida > Ericales > Theaceae > Camellia > Camellia japonica. Next base: position 96,799,526 of record JAPPVO010000059.1, read on the forward strand.
CGGGGCAAATTAGGGATTAAGTTATTATTTCCCAACTGTGTAGCTTAGTGTGTGTGTTCGTTCTGTAACCGTGTAGGGTTGGCATCCGTGGACGCTCTAGCTGCTTATAGCCTAGTACTCTGTGAGTAACAATGTTGTAAAGATATGTTCAATTGAGATTATTTTCTGAGCAAATGACTGTACTGCTCTATGAAATGACACTGTTTACTGAATGAATGTTTGTCCTATTTGTAAACTGTATTCGTGGCATCCATAGCAATTTACTGTTACTGAACTGTTATTGCTACTGTTACAGAGATCTTTCTCGGTTCCCATGTTGGAACCACTACTGTTTACTGATATGATGGCCATCAACTGACTATTCGGTCTGTTAAGACCTACTGTATTGTTTGCTATTGAATGTACCACTTATGACTGCTATGATCGAATAACTGATATGTTATTCAAATGACTGTTTTAACTACTGGAAGGACATTCATTCTTAACCGCTTTACGCATATGTTATTCACTGGGCTTTAGCTCACTGTTCATATATATATGTAGGTGTCCAGGCACCGGACCGAAGCTAGGAGCGTTGGGTGAAACTCCCTTTTTGTCAAGCCAACCATCGTGCCTCGCTGAGAGGTTCTAAGTCCTTCAAGCTAGGGCTTTTTGGGGTGTTTTAGATTTCCCTTTTGTTTTTGTATCTGTTTTCGTATTACTGTATAGACTGTACTTGTACTGTACTGTTATGGTGGGGATTTGGTCCCTAACCTGAATATCTGTATATGATGAATGTACATACTGTCTTGTTTCGAATGTGAATATCTTTTGAAAAGTCTTTTTGCATACAGACTGTCTCAGCTCATTGGACATCCTTGTATTACTGTTTTGGTTTCCACCAGCCCCTGTACTCTGTATTATTGTTTTACTGTGAAGCAGGCCTTCGGTAATCTCGGATTACTGGCCGGTTATGGTGCTAAACCCATAGGGGCGGGTTTGGGTCGTGACAAGCATCCTCACGGAGGAAATACGCCAGGTTGAGAGTAATAAGATAAAACAGCATTTTCTGCTGTCATATTTTAAAATTAATTCCTGAGAACTTCTCTGGCTTCTCATCGTGATTGACTGGCACAATCACAACAGGAGGAGGGGTTGGTGCTATTGCAGCCACCATACTAGTACTTGTTTGAGCATTAGTTTAACTAGTTTCAGTGGCCATGAATTCTAAATTATAAAACAAAATTAGAATTAGAATTTTATACTACACAGAAAATTAAACTAAAACCACAAAATTAAATTCTGTAAAAATAAAAGAAACAAGAATTGTTACTTTTATTTTCAATTAATTTGAAAATAAAATAAAATTTTATTTAAACAAATTAATTTCACACAGAAAATTAAATTTCTATAACACTTCAATAATTAAAATACTAAAACAGAATTTAATTAATGAAAACTCAAAATTATGTCTAAAAACCAAAATTAAATTCCGACCAATTTCACAAATAAATATTCTAAATTGTTAATGACTACCAGTATATTACTACTAGTTGTCAAAGAAAATAAACAGTATATTATTATTATGTTTCAAACAGTATATTACTACTATTTGTTTTTCCAACCAGAATATTATTTGTAAAACCACAGAAAATAATTTCTGTAAGAACAAGAAAAGAAGAAATGAAGCAAATGAAAAATTCTGTTTAAACAGAATAATTCAAATCTGTCTTAAGATTGTTCGAACAATCTTCTGTGTAAAATAAATAACTTGAAACAAATCAAACAAATAAAAATAAATTACTTACAGAATTTATTTTATCGAAATGTAAAAATACAAAAAGATCAAGTCGAGTGTGTGACACTCTGTCCTTACGACGGATTCGCCTCGCTACGGTACTTATGGATAAATGACATCTATCTCCCAGGATACAATGTTCTTCACAAATTGTAGTAGCATTCCAAACAATTTGTACAGCGAACAAAAACCTGTGCTCTATACTCTCCAAATTTTTCATAAAATAATATGAAGAATAAGTTGATGCGAGATAGCAAAAACTGGAAGGAAACCAGGACAATTTCAGATTTTTAAGGATGTTCTGACTTCTGGAAAGGGGTCTCTATTTATAGGCAAGTTTGTGACCATTCAATCTGTCCGAACAGGTACAAATTGAAGTGAACATGTGCAGAATTCAAACTGGATAGATCTGCTGGCAGTTTTGAACCTGTCCAAACTTCTAGCAATTTAATAACTGTTACAAACTGTTTGAATTGGTTGGAGTTTAAAATTGAATTAAAAAAATTAATGTTAGAACCGACCCAACCCACACCGGTGCCCGGCTCGACGACGGTGTGCGCATGTGTGTTGGTTTAAGCCAAGGTTCAATTTGTCTGTAACTCCTCCTTTCTGTAAACTTGGGGTGCCCCTTGGGGCCAAACCCAAGTGTTGCCACCTAGAACTTATATACACACTGTCACGACCCAAACCCGGTACCCAAAAGCTCGGCATCGTAACAAGATAAAAAATGAAATAATTCAAATAATTTTGTAGTTGTAGCACAAGCGGAAAAATTAAATAAATTAAAATAAAATAATTGGGTACCAAATGTTTATTTAAAAGTAAACAAATATAGTCATTTGAGCTTTATTGTATAACAAGAGTTCTATAAAAAAAACAAAAACAGATAGAAACCAAAAACGAAAAAAAACAACACAACGATTCATTCCCCATCTTAATCCCGCTAAACCTCGTCATCTGAAAGGGGTAACAGCTATAAGCACATAGCAGAATGAGAAATATTATACTGTGAGTATTAGGGTACAAAATAGCCATGGATAGTTATTTAAACTAAAACATTAACATGATTTGAGTTGGATACACAGATTATTTAAGTGGCAGAACTGAAATAAATCACTATAACCACGGTACAGAATAGAACAGAACAGGGGTCACTAGAGTGACAATCAGAATAGTGGTCAATGGATCCATGACAAACAGGGGACCACAAAGTGATCAAACATGGGCCAATGGTTATTTAAGTCCCTCAAAACGTGGGACTCCCGTGGTGGTACTTACACAACATAATTGTTTATAAGGTTATAGTTAAATATTCTTTAAAATATACACAAGCGTATCCATGAGTTTCATTTTCACAAATAGGGTTCAGAAAATAATCCACGTAATTGAAACCTTTATAAAACATAACTTTTATTAATATACTAATAAAACATAACTTTTACAAAAAATAAATTATGGTGAGTCAAAACATACGTAAACTATATTATGGTAACTCAAGACATATTTAAAACATATTATACTAACTTAAGGTATAATATAACTCACCTTAAATTAATTTCTTATTCTTTCTTTCCACCCCTCAAAGATCCTCACCCGTGCCGTCCTCTTTTTCTACTTTCTATTTCTTTTTTTTCTGTTGCCTTAAACATGCCAATCTTCCCTATTTATAGGGAAGTAATCCGTGGGTAACAAGTTACGGAAGGTTCCGTGTATTTGACGCGTGTAAATCTTGGCTGATCACCCTGATTCACCCTTATCTATTTATTTATTAAACTTGTTGATTTTATCTCTTACTTTGACCATTGACTATTCTACTCTCTTAGGACTTAGGACTTACTCTGACCATTAATCTTTTAGGACTTACTTGGACCATTTTACTATTCTAAATGTTATTACCTTCTTTGGTAATCCATGATGACTCCTAAAATTATATATGACTATAAGTTAGGTTCACGTCTAAAAACCTCACTACCCAACTATAAAATATTTAATGTGTGATGTTTCATAACGTATTTCCTTAACTATAAAATTCCCAATTTCCTAAATTATGCATTTATTTATTATATTATTATTGTCATTACATGTATATATATATATATATATTATTATTATTTTATTATTATTTTTTTTTGAGTTATATTTAAAACATTCGGGTGTCACATTTCTCTCTCCTTAAAAGAAGTTTGTCCCCAAACTTGACGTACCTTGGTTTTCGAAGAGGTGTGGGTATTTGGCTCGCGTTTGGCTTTCAGTTTCCCACGTTGCTTCTTCGACACGACAGTTTCTCCACAAGACCTTTACGAGGGGTATAGTCTTATTTCGAAGGATCTGATCACGACAATCGAGAATCTGTATAGGTTGCTCTTTGTAAGAGAGATCTTCTTGAACTTCTAGGTTCTCATGATCGATAACGTGCTCTGGATCTCGAAGATATCGACGAAGCATCGAAATGTGAAACACATTATGGACATTGGATAGTTCGGGTGGAAGCGCAAGACGATATGCTATAGGACCAATCTTTTCGAGTATCTCGAATGGGCCGATGTAACGTGGTCTTAACTTTCCTCGCTTTCCAAATCGGATAACCCCTCTTGTCGGTGAGATCTTAAGGAACACATGATCTCCTATTTAAAATTCTAAGTCTCGTCTCCGTGTATCTGCATAGTTTTTCTGGCGGCTCTGGGCAGTGCGAATTCGTTGTTGGATGAGTTGGATTTGTACGATTTCGGGGCCTAATAATTTTCTGTCTCCGACTTCCGTCCAACACAGAGGTGATCGACATCTCCTTCCATACAGTGCCTCGTACGGTGCCATTCCAATACTTGCATGGTAGCTATTATTATACGCGAACTCCACTAAAGGTAGATGATCATCCCAGTTACCTTTGAGGTCTAGCACACACAAACGTAACATATCTTCCAATGTCTGGATCGTCCTTTCAGATTGCCCATCAGTTTGCGGGTGGTAAGCCGTGCTAAACCTTAGAGTGGTTCCCAAAGCTTCTTGTAATTTGTTCCAGAAGTGAGACACGAAGCGGGGGTCTCTATCGGATACGATTGAAACTGCAGTGCCATGCAAACGAATGATTTCCTTAATGTAGAGAGTGGCGAACTTAGAGAGGGAGTACATGATTCTGATTGGTAGAAAATGCGCCGACTTCGTCAATCGATCTACGATAACCCATATTGCATCATTCTTCGAGACTGATTGCGGTAGCCCGACCACGAAATCCATAGTAATATGCTTCCATTTCCATTCGGGAATAGGGAGTGGTTGCAACATTCCTACAAGTCTCTGATGCTCTGCTTTAACTTGTTGACAACGCAGGCATTTGGAGACATGGTTTGCTATGTCTTTCTTCATACTTGTCCACCAGAAGTGTTTCTGCAGATCGTGATACATCTTCGTATTGCCAGGATGGATCGCAAACCTCGAGCTATTAGCTTCTGCCAATATCTTTTTCTTGAGTTCTGGAAGGTCGGGTACGCAAATTCGATTTCGAAATTTTAGCATCCCATTGCTTATCGTGAAGTTAGGATCGGGCATGTTTCCTTGCTCCTCATACTTTTTCTTCAAAAGTTTATCTTCACATTGGCGGGCTCTAATTTCTTCAATCAACTCTGGTTCCGCGATTATGTTGGTGAGCAACCCATGGATCTTGCGGGGAACGAGGGTACATGCCAAACTTTTGGTTGTTTTTCGACTTAATGCGTCTGCTACTACGTTAGCTTTGCCGGGATGATGATGGATCTCTATGTCGTAGTCCTTCATAAATTCTAGCAATCGTCGTTGCCTCATATTCAATTCCTTCTGTGTAAACAAATATTTGAGGCTCTTGTGATCAGTGTAGATCTCACAAGCTACTCCGTAGAGATAATGACGCCAGATTTTGAGGGCAAAGATCACCGCAGCCAATTCTAGATCATGAGTTGGATAGTTCCTTTCGTGAGTCTTTAGTTGGAGGGAGGCATAAGCAATGACCTTCCCATTTTGCATAAGAACGCAACCCAAACCATTGTATGAGGCATCGCTATAAATTACAAACCCTTCTATTCCCGCGGGGAGTGCTAGTATCGGAGCCGTCACGAGTCTGTTCTTCAATTCTTGGAAGCAACGTTCCTGCTTGTTCGTCCATTCAAAAGGTGTGTTCTTTTGAGTTAGCTGGATCAAGGGTGAAGCTATTTTTGAGAAATCTTGCACAAAGCGCCGGTAATAGCCGGCTAGGCCCAAGGAGCTTCGAATCTCTGATACGTTAGTAGGTCATGGCCAATCCACGATTGCTGCAACCTTTTGGGGATCAACTAAGATGCCATCTTTGTTAATGACGTGACCGAGAAAGTGTACACTAGTGATCCAGAATTCGCATTTCTTCAACTTGGCATAAAGTTGTGATCACGTAATGTCTGTAAAACTCTTCGTAAGTGGTGTCCAGGATCTTCTGGCGATTTGGAGTATATGAGAATGTCGTCAATGAAGACAATGACGAACTCGTCAAGATAGGGTTTGAACACTCGATTCATGAGGTCCATAAAGGCCGCTGGAGCATTGGTGACGCCAAATGGCATGACGAGGAACTCGTAGTGCCCGTAACGAGTTCTGAAGGCAGTCTTTTCGATGCTTTCTGTTTTGACTTTTAGTTGATGGTAACCAAAACGCAAGTCAATTTTTTAGAATACTTGGGCGCCTTGCAGTTGATCAAACAAGTCGTCAATTCGTGGCAGGGGTACTGATTTTTATGGTGACTTTATTTAGCTCTCGATAGTCGATGCATAACCTCATTGTACCATCTTTTTTCTTTACGAACAGTACCGGAGCTCCCCATAGTGAGGTACTTGGTCGGATGAAGCCTTTGTTCAGTAGTTCTTGGAGTTGAGTTTTTAGTTCTTTCAATTCTGCCATGGACATGCGGTAAGGGGTCTTTGAGATTGGTTGTGTACCAGGTTGGGTTTCAATGGTGAACTCGATTTCCCGATCAACTAGGGTACTAGGCAAGTCTTCAGGAAATACATCCGGAAATTCTCGAACCACAGGGATTGCATCAAGTGTGGGGGTCTCTTGTTGAGTATCAATCACATAACAGATACAGCCACAACAACCCTTTCTTAGCAGTTGTTGAGCTGTCATGAAGGATATAATACATGGAGGGGGAGAGGCTCTAGTTCCTTCGAAGACAAGCTCGAGTTGGTTTGGCGACCTGAGGAATACCTTTTTGGCTTTACAATCGATAGAGGCACAGTTGGCAGCTAACCAATCCATTCCTAAGATTACATCAAAGGTACTAATGCAAAGGGGTATCAAGTCTACGTGTAAGGTTTCACCTTTTAAGGATACAATACAAGATTTGTATACATCAGTACTAAGGGCGGAGTTTCCAGAAGGAAAAGACATGGATAGTACATGTCCTAAGGGTTCGGGTGTTGATGCCAACTTGGTAGCAAAGTGTGGTGTAACAAAAGAATGAGTTGAACCGGAGTCAAAGAGGACATGGGCTAAGTGACCACAAACAGAAAGTGTACTTGACACAACATTTTCAGTAACTTCTGGGTTTCCAGGCACCAGGGCAAAAGCTCTTCCTTGGCGTTTCTGGTCCTTCCTCACTCCTCCAGATATCGCGGGTTTTTGAACTGGTGCAGAGGGGCTAGTTGTAGGATTGGTAAGCTTTGGACAATGTCTAACAAGTGGCCAACTTGGCCACATCTAAAGCATGCTCCCGTATGTTGACGGCATTGTCCCCAATGGGTCCTTCCACAAGTAGTGCAAGTTGGAATGATGTCACCTCTGGGATTTGTAGGACCTTGATTGCTTGAACTGGTTGTGCCCGTATTTACTCTCTTGGAAGGTGCAACACCGGGTCTTCTGTTATCTCTTTCCCAAAATCGCTTCCTTTGGCTTGGTTCCCCAGAACGCAAGGCTTTAATCCATTTTTCCGCAATGTATGCTCGATCTACCACGCAGCCGCATAGGTTGGTAGTTTCAAAACCTCCAGCCTGTCCTTAATTTCAGGATCCAATCCTGCTTCAAATTTTCTGGCTTTTCGAGCTTCGGTGGGAATGACATATGTCGCGAACCGGGCCAGTTGTGTGAACTTACTTTCATATTCGGCCACTGTCATGGTTCCTTGCCTTAGATGTATGAATTCTAACGCTTTTTGTTCCCGTAGTGAATCTGGAAAGTACTTTTCATAGAATACTTCTAAAAATCTCGCCCAAGTCACAATATCTTCCTTCTCCAGGGTAAGAAGCCACCATTCTTGTGCATCGTCTTTGAAGGTGAAGGTGGCAAAAGTCACTTTCTGTCTTTCTGTGCAAGGTAGCGCGCGGAAGATTTTCTCTATGTCCCTGACCCAAGCCTCTGCTACTAGTGGGTTTCAAATCCTGAAATTGTTTAATCGTAGTCGGTTCTTCTCATCTCTCTAATGTCCCATTAGTTATGCTGCTTTGCAAGGCCTGCAAAAAGTTGGTGACTGCTCTTTCCATGATTTGCTCCATTGGGATGGTACCGCTGGCTGATGATCCGGTTTCATTTCCTTCGTTGGCCATTACTACAAGGTAAAATGATATAAGCGTGACATCATATTGATACAATTTTGATACAACGTCATATATAACATATTAGTTCTATTATCACCACATTCATATATAACGTATTAGTTTTGCTATTACATTAATATCACCACATTCATATATAACATATTAGTTTTACCATCATGTTAATATTACCTACATTAATACCATATATATATATATATATATATCATTGTTACCATACATAGGACATTAGTCTGGCGGTCACAAATTAATGTCTAATCCTACTGATACAAAAAGATTAGACTAATCATGGTCAGCTCACAAAAAGGGTCTTCTGGTCAGACGTCTAGAATGGACTGTTAGGCCACCAAGAGAACTAGCTCCGGAAAACTGGCCCATGAAACAACCCTGCAAACTCACTCTGCATGATGGACTCAAACTCCCACTCACTGTGCTCCACTCCAAAGCAGCTCCATACTACCTGGACTATGTACACAGGAGTACCGTGATCATAACCCCAAAATTCCCGTCCAGTAATCCGTATCGGTATCTCCAAGTATGATGCACCGTCGGTAAAGTCCACATCTGGGGTATAGGCAATGTGCCGTGGAGGAGGTGTCGTAGTGCGAAGGTGGCTACTAGGGTATGCGGGTCCCCTCCTCTCTGCAAAGCCTACGGGTAGAGGTGCGACCAGAAAATGTGGCGGTTCTAGGTCCGGAGCAAGACCAACAACGTGGGTCGGTCCTATGTACCTTTCACGAGTGATACCTCGGCTAAGTCTCCAGAATAAGAAATCCTCATCAGGGTCAGCCTGCAAATAAACGGGTCTTCCCATGAGATGGTCAAGTGTTGGATGGGCTTGCCTGACAAGACTCTCTGAGTCACCCCAGCCCTCTAATTGGTTCGGGAGGAGATGAGCTTCTGGGGCTCGTACCAGAGTAACTCCATTAGGTTCGCCATTTCCTACAACACAAAAAAACTTAGCCTAGACATATATATAACATGGTTTATTTGTGTTAGACATACCACATAATACCAAATAATGCAAGTTTTATATATATATATATATATATTTTATTTTACCCCTTTTTTTTAAAAAAAAAAAAAAAACCATTGCTCTGATACCACTTTTTTGTCACAACCCAAACCCGATACCCAAAAGCTCGGCGTCGTAACAAGATAAAAATGAAATAATTCAAATTTTTGTAGTCGTAGCGTAAGCGGAAAAATTAAATAAATTAAAATAAAATAATTGGGTACCAAATGTTTATTTAAAAGGAAACAAATATAGTCATTTGAGCTTTATTGTATTACAAGAGTCCGATAAAAAAAATAAAAACAGATAGAAACCAAAAACGAAAAAAAATAACACAACGATTCATTCCCCATCTTGATCCCGCTAAACCTCGTCACCGGAAAGAGGTAACAGCTATAAGCACATAGCAGAGTGAGAAATATTATACTGTGAGTATTAGGGTACAAAATAGCCATGGATAGTTATTTAAACTAAAACATTAACATGATTTGAGTTGGATACACAGATTATTTAAGTGACAGAACTGAAATAAATAACTATAACCACGGTACAGAATATAACAGAATAGGGGTCACTAGAGTGACAATCAGAACAGTGGTCAATGGATCCATGACAAACAGGGGACCACAAAGTGATCAAACAGGGGCCAATGGTTATTTAAGTCTCCCAAGGCGTGGGACTCCCGTGGTGGTACTTACACAACATAATTGTTTATAAGGTTATAGTTAAATATTCTTTAAAATATACACAAGCATATCCATGTGTTTCATTTTCACAAATAGGTTCAGAAAATAATCCACGTACTGAAACCTTATTATAAAACATAACTTTTATTAATATACTAATAAAACATAACTTTTATAAAATAAATTATGGTGAGTCAAAACATACGTAAACTATATTATGGTAACTCAAGACATATTTAAAACATATTGTACTAACTCAAGGTATAATATAACTCACCTTAAACTAATTTCTTATTCTTTCTTTCCATCCCTCAAAGATCCTCACCCGTGCCGTCCTCTTTTTCTACTTTCTATTTCTTTTTTTTCTGTTGCCTTAAACATGCCAATCTTCCCTATTTATAGGGAAGTAATCCGTGGGTAACAAGTTACGGAAGGTTCCGTGTATTTGACGCGTGTAAATCTTAGCTGATCACCCTGATTCACCCTTATCTATTTATTTATTAAACTTGTTGATTTTATCTCTTACTTTGACCATTGACTATTCTACTCTGTTAGGATTTAGGACTTACTTTAACCATTAATCTTTTAGGACTTACTTGGATCATTTTACTATTCTAAAGGTTATTACCTTCTTTGGTAATCCATGATGACTCCTAAAATTATATATGACTATAAGTTAGGTTCACGTCTAAAAACCCCTCACTACCCAACTATAAAATATTTAATGTGTGGTGTTTCATAACGTATTTCCTTAACAATAAAATTCTCAATTTCCTAAATTATGCATTTATTTATTATATTATTATTGTCATTACATGTATATATATATTATTATTTTATTTTATTTTTTTGAGTTCTATTTAAAACATTCGGGTGTTACACACACATAAGTTCTCTTAAGTTTCCAATGTGGGATAACCATTTAAAGGAAACCCACATTTTACTTCTTGAATTGTCCATTCCACGAATCTGAAAACGACGTCAACTTCTCATTCACTCATAAATGGTTTTGACGAACCGTCTTCACCTTGTGACTTCTCATGCGACAAGGAACACGTCACCTCTTTGGACCCACCCCAAAAGACGTGTGGGACTCACTCAAATTTGGGCTCAAAGTTGGCCCAAAATAAACCTATAAAACCATTATTTCCAACAGAAGTTTATTGTGTTGATTCACATTGGTGAGAAATTATAAAGCTCATGGGTTATAGGGCATTGGTAACAAGTGTTTTAAAGGCATTGATTAACAAAGTTTAAAATGATTGTACATTTTTTAAATAACTTTACAATCATTTTAAGCTTGTTAATAGTGTAGGGATATATTTTCTAAGTACCAACACGTGACAAGGTGACGTCGACGTGTCAGCCGAGGTGCCACGTGTCCTAGTCATGACGCTGAGGTTACCTCGGCAAGGCCGAGGTTACCTCCGAAGATATCGGAATCTGAGATAAGCGGATAAGGGACAAGAGTCCTGGAATGAGGAAAGACTTCAAGATGGATAAGGATAATGTTCTTAGGGAGTCTATCCTTATCTCTTGAGGAGTCCAAAGTAAGTACTGAATGGGGAGTCCATAGAAGTCAGGCTTCTATGGGACTAGGATTGAGTTAACTATAAAAGAAAGGCACCCCCGTGGGTCTAAGGTACGCAATTTAATTCTGAACAGTGAGTTTGCACTATTGATTATCTTTGAGAGATATACTGACTTGATCGTCGGAGTGCCCCGGGTGGACGAACCACCGCCGGAATCTTCTCTTTCTGTTGTTAGCAGGTTAGCCAGGTGTCATCTATTCTGCCAGTTCTCTCCAGTTGATTACTGAGTTGGCAATGTGGTCAAAAAATCACCCACACAATTTGGCGCCGTCTATGGGAAAGAAAGGAGAATAGATGGCCAATGACGGACAGAAGGAAAAGATTGGGGACGACACTCCTGCTGGGAGTGGGAGACCTATTGACCTTGATGTCACAGGAGACGAATGCAACGCAGAAACTCGTGACCAGAATCACGGAGTAAAGGACGTCGGCCAGACTAGCGACGCACCAAAGAAACCAGATCGAAGTGGCTACTACAACGAAGACGACCTCCAGGTATGGAAGGATAGATGCCTACAGAGGGACGAAGAGGTAAAGGAGATGGCAAACAAATTGGCAGACCTGCAGTCGGTTGTCAATTTCATGATGCAAAATAATGTCATGCAGCCGCCGTTCCCGCTGCAGGACACGCCGATTCCAGCGCCAATACCCAGAAGGGAGGGCAGAGAACAATCCCCATAGCCCCTCAGCACAACGGGAGCGAAAGACACTCTCACCGACCTTCCAGGGAGGTCGGGCGAAAGGAGCCAAGAAGAGAAGAATCACAGAGGACGCATCACACAAAGGAGGCAGACCCCAAGGGACATCGGCATGTTCAGGGGCAGGCGCTGTGCTTCGACACAACTCATGGAGAGGGGTCGAAGAGGACTCACCACGAAGCTGAAAGTAGTGCACCGAAAAGACTGAAAGCAGGAGATAGCCGAGCTCCTAGGAGGACAAAAGAGGACTTAAGAGATTACCTCAAGAGGAAGCAACAGAATGCCTACGCCGAGGTAACTTCCCCAGATAAGCCGAGGACACCATTCTCGGTGGAATTGGACAGGTTTGAGGCGCCGAAGAGATTCAGTATGCCGAGGTTTCAAATATACGATGGTAAGTCAGACCCCAACTTCCACGTCGGATTATATTTGAACTCAATGGCATTGTATAGTGGGAACGAGCCGTTGCAATGCAAAGTGTTCCCCTCATCCTTCGGGGAGATTGCATCAGATTGGTTCCACAAACTACCAAAGGGAAGCGTGAAGACTTGGGAAGGCCTGGTCGAGATGTTTGTGGCCAGGTTCGTGACAAATAAGCTGCAGCCATTAAGGGTTGACGCATTGATGGCTCTGAAGATCAGTAAGGATGAAGGCCTTAGGGCCTATGCAAAAAGATACTATGAGGTATTCAACCGAATACCAGAGTGTAATCAAGAAGTGGCGGTCGTGTCATTCAAGAACGGCCTAAAAGACAACTGCCCACTACGGAAATCTTTGACAAAAACTTTGCCAAAAAGCATGGAAGAGCTTATGGCGAGAATCCAGAAGTATGCCAGAGCCAAGGAAGACATGTCGGGGACTAAGGAGATAAAGCAAGAGAAAGGAAACGGCTCACCGAAGCGAGGCCGAGGTAACAATGGATCGAACAAGCAAGAAGCAGAACTGAGGGCTGCACAGGCAGTAACAGGTGTACGACTGTGTTCCGAATCCCAATTCACAAAGTCCTGGAACAAATTCGGAACCACCCTATTTCAGAGCACCAGCAAGGGCACCAGGGGAATTCATGGGAGGAACGTTGGCAGGCGTTGTGCCTACCACAATGAAGAGGGGCACACACAGGTCAGGAGCCTTGAACCTTGAAAGCACACTTGAAGACTTGGTAAGGCAAGGTCATCTGAGAGATTTAGTCGACGAGGCCAGAACAAGAGAAGAACAGGCAAGATTGCCTCAAGCACCAGCAGCTCCGCCTCCCCAATACAGCAACCTCAGGCAGGAGGACCTCGGGTAGTCAATGTGATTCACTCAAAGGTCAACGAGAACGAAATCAGAGGGGAGACCCAGAAGGTAAAACACCTACAACATGTCTATCAATCGGGGAGAAAAGACATCGGGCAGAAGAATGCCAGGGACCAATGATAACCTTTACTGAAGCCGACCTAGAGATGGTCCAGCATCCGCATAATGATGCCTTGGTAGTATCCCTCCAGGTTGGGGAGTGCCAAGTGAAACGCATCCTGATTGACCAAGGCAGCTCCTTGTGACATCATGTACGTCCGATGTTACAAGGAGCTCGGCCTTCACCCGGACGATATGGAACAATCCAATGGCCCAATGGTTGGGTTCAATGGAACGCCGACATGGCCACTGGGAGCAGTAAACTTGGAGGTGCAGGCTGGCACCAGGAAGATCAAGACAGAATTCACCATCATTGACACACCCTCCCCTTACAACATCATCTTGGAAGGCCATGGTTGCACGCAATGGGGGCAGTTCCTTCAACATTGCATCAACTATTGCGATTTCCAACAGAACATGGGATAGAGGAAGTCAGGGGCGATCAGCTGCAGGCGAAGAATTGCTCTATGGCAGCAATGAAATCTACCTGCAGCATACGAGAACCAGAAAAGGCAGAGAAATTGAAGATGAGGACGTGGAAGTCCTAGAAGACGTCGGCAAGGGCTAGCCAGAGAGAAGAGCGAAGAGGCACTGAAAAAATCCTCGTCCAGGATAGGGATGAAGAACGCTTCTTTCTTCTCGGCTCGGGCTTAGCCGAAGAAGAAGGAAAAAGAGTTGGAAGCTTTTTTAAGAGCCAATATTGAGGTGTTTGCTTGGACACCTTACGAAATGCCTGGCATTGACCCGAGGTCACTTGCCACAAACTGAACGTTGACAGGTCGGCCAAACCTTAATTCAACGAGCCAGAAGACCGACGTTGATGCACGTCGAAGCAATAGAGGAAGAAGTAGACAGACTTCTGGAGGCCAGGGCCATTAGAGGAGTTCACTACCCGACATGGCTATCCAATACAGTGGTGGTAAAGAAGAAGAATGGTAAATGGAGGGTCTGCGTAGACTTTACCAGTTTAAACAAGGCCTGTCCCAAAGACAGCTTCCCCTACCAAGATTGACCAGCTAGTGGATGCCACTTCGGGGCATGGAAGGATGAGCTTCCTGGATGCCTACAGGGGGATCACCAGATAGCTATGGACCTGCGGATGAAGAGAGAAGACTGCATTTATCACTCCCAAAGGGCTATACTGCTACAGAGAGTGATGCCCTTCGGGTTGAAAAACGCAGGAGCCACTTACCAAAGATTGGTAACCAAGATGTTCAAGCACCTGATCGGCCGAACAGTAGAAGTCTACATCGACGACATGGTCGTTAAGACCAAGGAGCCTAAGGGTCATCTCGCCGATCTAAAAGCAGTCTTTGAAATCCTTAAAACATATCGGCTCCGACTCAATGCATCGAAGTGTGCATTTGGAGTAGGATCTGGTAAGTTTTTAGGATACTTGGTGACCAGGAGGGGCATTGAGGCCAGCCCAGATCAGATCAAGGCCATCCTAGAGTTGAAGAGCCCGACGTCGGCAAAACAGGTGCAGATGCTAACTAGAAGGGCCGCAGCCCTGAACAGGTTCATAAGCAGAAGCTCAGACAAGTGCAAACCTTTCTTTAAATTAGTGAAGAAAGCCACAGACTTTCTTTGGACAGAGGAGTGCGAAGAAGCATTAGCCGATCTGAAGAAGTACCTGACCACAGCTCCAGTTCTTTCGAATCCAGAACCCGGTGAGGAGCTATTCCTGTACTTGGCAGTTTCAGAACATGCGATAAGTGTAGTACTAATCCGTGAAGAAAAAGGGGAGCAAAGGGCTGTTTACTATGTAAGCAAAACCCTAGCCGACGCAGAAACAAGGTATCTACCCTTAGAGAAATTGGCACTGGCTTTAGTAATGGCTTCAAAGAAATTGAACCATTACTTCCAGGCCCATAAAATTGTGGTACTGACAGAGCATCCATTGAAGTCCCTATTGCAGCAGGGAGACTTAACAGGAAGAATAGCCAGATGGGCAGTCGCCCTAGGCCAGTATGATCTGGAGTATAAGCCCAGAACTGCAATCAAAGGCCAGGTATTGGCCGAGTTCACGCCAGAATCCATCGAACATCGGGCTCCGTTGAGCCAAGATAAACAATGTCCAACAAGCAAGGAAAAGCCCAGCCAAAGACAAAAGAACAAAAAAGGAAAGAGGACAAACTCAGACCCTGCAGCATTTACATCGGCGACTCCTTTCGACTGTTCGTTGATGGGAGTTCAAACGACAGGGAGCGGGAGCGGGGTAGGAGTAGAGTATGATATCTCCAGATAGAGAGATATTGGAACAGTCCATTCGATTGGGGTTCAAGCCTCAAACAATGAGGCAGAATATGAAGCATTGATTGCAGGACTAAAGCTGGCAGCAGCAGCAGAAGCAGATGAAGTAATAGTCTTTTGTGACTCACAACTTATAGTTAACCAGACAACGGGCGAGTTTGCAGCCCGAGATGAAAGAATGTCGGCCTACGCAAAGGAGGTCATCAGGCCGGCAGCCTTATTCCAGAACTGCAGACTATTTCAAGTCAGCCAAGATGATAATAACCATGCCGATGCATTGGCCAACCTAGCTAGTGCAATACAACCAGGAAAAGCAAGGACAATAATGATTGAATACTTGTCGGGCCCGAGCATTGAACCAGTAACCACAGAGCGTGAAGCAATGTACGTAGACATGGGACCAAGCTGGATGGACGCAATTGTTGCGTTCCTAAAAGAAGGAAAGCTGCCAGACGACCGCAAGGAGGCACACAAGCTCAGATTGAAGTCGGCAAGATTCAGTCTGACAGTAGAAGGACATCTCTACAGAAGGTCCTTCACTGGACCCCTTTTAAGGTGCATACACCCTCTGCAGGTTGAAGATTTTCTATATGAAATTCATGAAGGGATTTGTGGAAGCCACGATGGGGGCAGATCACTAGCTCACAGGGCCATTACCCAGGGGTATTGGTGGCCCTACATGCAAAAAGATGCAGAAGCCTACGTGAAGAAGTGTGAACAATGCCAAAGGTTTGCACCTTTGATACACCAGCCAGCTGCTGACCTGAACCCTGTATCCAGTCCTTGGCCATTTGCCCAATGGGGCATGGATCTCGTTGGGCAATTGCCCCAAGCAACTGGGCAAAGGAAGTACCTGCTGGTAGCAACAGATTACTTCACGAAGTGGATAGAAGTAGAACCTCTTGCCAAGATCCGAGATGTGGATGTCAAGAACTTCATATGGAGAAACATCATCACCAGATTTGGGATTCCAAGAGCAATAGTTGCCGACAATGGAACACAGTTTGACAGTAAGCTAATTAAGAACTTATGTGCAAAGTTCAAGATCAAGAACTACTTTTCAACCCCAAGCTTTTCACAAAGCAATGGACAAGCAGAAGCATCCAACAAAGTAATTCTGGATGGGATAAAGAAAAGGCTGCAGGCAGCAAAAGGAAAGTGGATAGACGAATTGCCCAATGTACTCTGGGCATATCGGACTACGCGAGAGAGAAGATCAACAGGGGAAATCCCCCTTTGCCATGGCTTATGGCACAGAAGCAGTCATTCCATTGGAGGTCGGCATCCCAGGGATCAGAACCCAGGAGAGTGAGAACGGGACTAATGATGTACTCTTAGCCCGAGATCTGGATCTTCTAAAAGAAAGAAGAGAGAAAGCTGCAATACAGCTTGCAACATACCAGCAACAGCTTGCCAGGGCTTACAACAAGAAAGTTAATCCAAGGGAATTTCAAGTCGGCGACCTAGTTCTGAGAAAAGTCGTCGGCAACAAGAAGGATCCCAGGGAAGGCAAGCTTGGCCCAAATTGGGAAGGACCCTACAGAATCACTTCAGTATTGGGCAATGGGGCATATCGGCTTGAAGATAATGAGGGCAAAGCATTGCCAAGACCCTAGAACACTTGTAATTTGAAATTTTTCTATCATTAGATGTTACTTGTTTTTTACCGACAACATCAATAAAATTTTAGCAGAATTCTTCAACACTTATGACTAATAAAGATGCATAATGTGGTTTCTGGAAGACATGAATAATGAGAACCCAAATGAAACTCAGGTTCACATTAGGGGGCAGAGAGAAGAGAAAGTTGTTTAACACTTGTTAAACCGAGATCATTGTTTAACACTTGTTGAAATTTGTAGCAATTTACAAGTTGAAGTTAAACCGAGATTATTGTTTAACACTTGTTGAAATTTGTAGCAATTTACAAGTTGAAGTTAAAACGAGATCATTGTTTAACACCTGTTGAAATTTGTAGCAATTTACAAGTTAAAGTTAAACCGAGATCATTGTTTAACACTTGTTGAAATTTGTAGTAATTTACAAGTTGAAGTTAAATCGAGATCATTGTTTAACACTTGTTGAAATTTGTAGCAGTTTACAAGTTGAAGTTAAACCTAGATGATTGTTTAACACTTGTTGAAATTTGTAGCAATTTACAAGTTGAAGTTAAACCGAGATGATTGTTTAACACTTGTTGAAATTTGTAGCAATTTACAAGTTGAAGTTAAACCGAGATGATTGTTTAACACTTGTTGAAATTTGTAGCAATTTACAAGTTGAAGTTAAACCGAGATCATTGTTTAACACTTGTCGAAATTTGTAGCAATTTACAAGTTGAAGTTAAACCGAGATCATTGTTAACCGAGGTATGTCACCCCGAAAAGGAAGTATATATTAAAGATATACAAAAATATTCCAAGTATGGAGGCATACAAAGCAAGCATACAAGCATTCAAAAGCAAAAGTGTTGTTGTATTAAAAACACATCGGCAATGTGAAGAAGTTTCCAGTACTTCAAAAAAGAAAAACAAAGTACAAGAACAGAAGGGAAAAACGTAAGGCTAAGACTCCTCAATAGTTGCAGTTGGTTGAGTTTGGAGTTCAGACGATTGTTGGGAAGACATCTTAGCAGCCTATCCGCCGCGAGCTCGGCGTCAATTTCTGCAAGAGTTTCATCTACACTTTTGTTGGCAAGGGGAACGACGGCCGATGTCTTCTCAACCATAGCATCTTTAGAGACCTCCTTACCCTCCTCATCTTGAGTCAAGTCCAGGACTTGCTCATTCAGAGAAGGAGACTTAATCCCAGTGGCCTCTTTTGGTTTCCTTACCAAAACTTCCTCCTCGGCCTCATCCTCAATATCAGATTCACTAAGAGGTGGAGTTGGAGGGAATGGCAGGGGAATGGCATCAGCATTCCTCAGGGAGGAGTCCTCAGGAACATCAAGTTTTTTCAGCAAAGTCATCTAGCCAAGGGAGAAACCGTTGTTGCATGCTTGCTTGACTTGCTTTTCGTAGGCCTCTGTAACATCGGCCATGCCCTGAGCATACGTCTTTTCATCGGCATCCTTTATCTCGGCCTCTTTGGTGGCCAAGGCGTCCTGAAGCTCCTTCTGGGCCTGGGCCACTTTGTCCTCGGCCTCTTTCAGCTGAGCTTGAAGAGCTTTGTTTATTGCCTCAGCAGCACCGATTTTTTCCTCGGCATCATCCTTCTCTTTAATGGCGACCTCGGCCTGATCCTCCAGGGTCTTCATTTTTTACTGCAGATTTTTGTTAATCTTCTGAAGGCTGGAGATCTCCATTTTCTTTTCGGCTAGCTTCTCACGGTTCTCAAAAGATTGTATTGAGAAAGAGTGGGCATGTTGGATGGCCTGAAAGAAAACAGAAGTATTAGAAAATATTCTAAGTATGAAATGAAGAGAAAGAAACAAAAAGTACCAAGCAAAAACACTTACCTGAACAGAGCATTGAAGCATGAGAGCGTAGTTCTCGTACTCACTAAACTCGGCGTTCCGCTCCAAATGGCCTGGAAGAAGCAGTGCAGTACTGAGGGCAATGCCGACATTGATATTGTCGGCGCTATCACTAGCCATAACAGGCTTATCTTCTAGGGTAATCTCGGGGGCCCAGGGGGCATCTGGCTTCTTAGACCCTGAGGTCATTGTAGATGACCTCGGCTTTTTGGACTTGGTAGATTCGGATGGAAGTGCTTCAGCAAACCTCTTCGCAGGGACAGAGGCAGTCTTCTCACTTGGAGCCAGCTTGGAAATTGGCAAGGTATCCTCAGAATCGATCTGAGTCACCTTTGCCTTGGGTTGAGCCTTTTTTATTCATTTTTGCTTGGGAGGAGGTTGGGTTTGTGTTGGTTGTGCATCAATGTCAGAAGGAATGCTGGCCAGGAGATCTTTGGCAACTGGTTTTGGGTGACCCATCTCGGCAGAAGAAACTGTAAGTCGTCGGCG
Source organism: Camellia japonica (assembly GCA_030407325.1). Lineage (NCBI taxonomy): Eukaryota > Viridiplantae > Streptophyta > Magnoliopsida > Ericales > Theaceae > Camellia > Camellia japonica. The sequence goes on from JAPPVO010000059.1 coordinate 96,819,454, forward strand.
ACGTTTTCGTTGAGATGATGGGATCAAGTATGGAGCCGAGGTAGACGGCTATTCTGCTGGATCAGAGGTTGATCCTTGGTCTATCCGAGATGTTGACGCGGCTTGTGGAGTTGTGGCAGAGGGAGGAGATAAGCTCTTCTTCTTTTTTCTCCTGGAAACGTCGGGAAGAGCTGATTTGTATGTTGGAATGAAATTAAGAAGCAGAGGCACCTTCCGTTTATGGACTGGCAGGTCTAAGAGTTTCTTCAAATCCTTGCTGGGAAAGAAGGATTGGCAAAATTTTTTTGGTGGCTTAGGAACAGCTGCAAGGAAAACAGACGTTAAGAAACAGATGAAGTATGCAAGACTTTTAAAAAAACAAGTAAGTATGAATGCAGGGCTCTTACCATTACCCTCTACAAAGACTGATCGAGGGAGAGGGAAAAGATGGAGGTCTTCATCTGGGGCAAACTCCCAGTTTCCCGAAGTAATGAAATAATCGTCCCCAGCTCCCTTGTTGGAGTCTGGGAGGTTGGCTACGATTTTGAACTCTGTGGACCTCGGCTTAAGGTAATAAATGTAGCTTTTTTCTTTCAAGTTAAGGTCGCACATGGTATAGCAGTATTGAATATCGGCTAAGGTGATCCTAGCGTTTTCCTGTTTAGCTAAGGCTATGATACCATTGATCACTCGATAAGAATTGATGGCAAGTTGCATGGGGTTCAACTTATAATAATAGAGAATCTCGCGAAAAAGGATGTTGAGTGGAAGCCGAAGTCCACACTCAATAAAGGCAACTACAGGGAAGAGCATGGAATCGTTAGTATGCATGATGGAGTCATCATCCCCAGCCAACCTCAGATGGACGTCGGCAGGAATTTCAAACTCCTGTTTAAAATATTCTAGTTTGGATGGGGTGTTTACCCTATGTTTCCACATACCCATGATATCGGCCTAAAAGTATTGGATCTCAGGAGAAAGATGTTTTAAGAAAGGGTTATTGGGACCTCGGCAAACACTTAGGTAAAAACAGGTTTCAGTTTTTTCCTAAATTATGGGTTCTACAGACAAATCCCAAACCTAAGTCTATGGAAACGAAGATTGAAGGCACAAATCTGGAAAAGACACAAAAAGCAGAAAACAAGAACGAGTTTCAGAAGCAAGAACAAGTTGCAGAATCAAGAACAAAGATGGACTATCGAGAACATAGTGAGTACAAGTGGTACAAGGTCAAGGAACAGTGGCAAAATTGCAAAAGAATTGTGAGCATTACGAGTATTCAAGGCATGGATAAAGAGCAAAATCGTGGAATAAACACACTCAGATATGAGATTCACAAATTATATGTTTGAACAAAGCAGTAATGGCAACAAATAACAAAGAACATCAGAGAATTGAAAATGAAGGGAACTGTGGCTTACCAGAAAAAGTGAAGCCGGTATAAAGATCGTCGAAGTCAGGCGACGGTTGCAGAAGTAACAAAACGGCGAAAGCTTCACCAAGAGGAAGGAATGAAGGCAGTTGCAGAGCTTGAAGTCTGGAACAATGGCGGATTCAAGAGAGAAAAGTAAGAGAGAGAAAACGCAAGAATATCAAATGAAAGGTGAAGAAATGAAAGAAGAGGGAAAAGTTTTGTTAAAACTTGAAACGGCGGCGAAAATGAATTAACGCACCTAGAGCAACGAATGCGTCAGACGGCGCACGCGGACGCAAGATGGCTTACAGGCGCGTCACAGGTACGATCCCGTAAGGATGAAACACGTGGATGAAACAGTCGAATAAGTGATGCGTGATAGCTCATATGTCAGAAAGAACTCTTGGAGTCCTTAGTCTTAATGGAGACATGTCGGCCTGAAATAAATGATCTCGGGAGAAGAAATTTTAAGCCGACGTACTAGAAGGAAGTATCGATATAGGTTCCATCACCTCAGAATGCCGAGGTAATAGAACCTAGGGGGCAGTTGTGGGGATATATTTTCTAAGTACCAACATGTGGCAAGGTGACACCGACGTGTCAGCCGAGATGCCACGTGTCCTGGTCATAACGCCGAGGTTACCTCGGCAAGGCCGAGGTTACCTCCGAAGATATCGAAATCCGAGATAAGCGGATAAGGGACAAGAGTCCTAGAATGAGGAAAGACTTCAAGATGGATAAGGATAATGTTCTTAGGGACTCTATCCTTATCTCTTGAGGAGTCCAAAGTAAGTACTGAATAGGAGTCCATAGAAGTCAGGCTTCTATCGGGACTAGGATTGAGTTAACTATAAAAGAAAGGCACCCCCGTGGGTCTAAGGTACTCAATTTATATTCTGAACAATGAGTTTGCACTATTGATTATCTTTGAGAGACATACTGACTTGATCGTCGGAGTGCCCCCGGGTGGACGAACCACCGCCGGAATCTTCTCTTTCTGTTACAGGTTAGCCAGGTGTCATCTATTCTGCCAGTTCTCTCCAGCTGATTACTGAGTTGGCAGTGTGGTCAGAAAATCACCTACACAATAAGTACCGTTAAGACACTTCTTAACAAAATTCAAATTCATAGGTGAACATGTTGGAACAATCTTCTGTGTAAATAAATAAATTGGAAATAAAATCAAACAAAATAAATAAATAACATACAGGATTTATTTTGTCGAACCAAATAAAAATTACAAGACCAAGTTGAGTGTGTGACACTCTGTTCTTAAGACAGATTCGCCCTGCTATGGTGCTTACGGTTGAATGTCGTCTATCTCCCAAGATACAATGATCTTTAATCAATTTGTAGTAGCACTTCAAAACAAATTGTTCGGCGAACCAAACCTGTGTTCTAACTCTCTGAAATTTATACTAAAACTAATATGAAGAATAATGCAAAAATGCAGAATTAAGGACAGCAAAAGACAATAATCAGACTGGATTTTCCCATAAGAAATTAGCCCCCAAGACTGCCGGAATGAAAGGTATTTATAGGCACAAAGATCTAACCCGAACAGGTTCATTCCGAAGTGAACAGGTGCAAAATTTGGACAGCTTCAGAATTTAAATTCAAATAACTGTAGACCGTTGCAATGAACACACTTTCAAACAAATTGAATAGTGACCGTTGGTCAACCAAAGAAACAGTTAGGAACTCAAATCTGTTGCACTTTATTAAATAAACTATATTGAATATATATATTAAACAAATTGAATAGTTTAATAAATAAAGTAAGAGGTACAAATTTTAGGAAACCACTTAGGAACTCAAAATTTGAATTTAGAATTAAATTAAATTCCCACAATTACAAACTTTAGGAAACCACTTAGGAACCCAAAATTTGAATTTAGAATTAAATTAAATTCCCACAATAATTTTTATTGAAAAAATTCAAAAGAATTTTTATCTAAAAAATTAATGTTAAACCCGAAAACGACGTCAACTTCCCATTCACTCATAAATGGTTTTGACGTTCCATCTTCACCGTGTGACTTGCCACGCGGTAAGGAACACGTCACCTCTTCGGACCCACCCCAAAAGACGTTTGGGGCCCACTCAATTTTGAGCTAAAAATATGCCTATATTTAAACCATTTTTCTAACAATCCTCCACATGAATGGAATTTGACGGAGAAAAAATGCAACAACATGATCTAATTACAGAGAGTACAGAAATTGGTAATATTCTGCAAAGGATAGGTAGCTTTTGGCTTTGAACCTTCCCTTGTGAGACACTATCGGATTTACTAGCTAACCAGTGAACATGATGTCTTGAACTGTTCAGCCGTTTGTGTAAACCAAGACAATAGAACTCACACAGTATATTCCCTGACACAGTTTAGTTCTCACTATTGTGTTCATTTTGGCCCTGAACAACCTGGTCTTTCATGAGTGCTCTAAAGACTTGTAGCCCTTCACAAATCTTATAGAACCGGCCCAATTCACACTCACATAGGTGATTCTTATGAAGAGTATCCTGCCATACTCCACTAGGTATACCTAGATATAAGAATCATTAAAATTTTACTTAACCTCAAACACTGCAGACATCACTATTTCATCAAAGAAATGGGTAGGAGTTAGACTCCCCAGTGATTCTTCTGAGTCATACACAACTCGGTTGTCCCTTTGAACCTAGATCTTGGGATCTCCAGTCAACTAGGTTGGGTTGCCGTTGTGGTAACTCTTATTTAATAGGCTTTAGTCCCATTCCCCTCGATGAATTCTCAACTAGCTCTCTTGCTAACCCCTTGGTTAGTGGATCCGCTATGTTGTCTTTAGACTTCACATAATCAATGGAAATAATTCCATTAGAGAGTAGTTGTCTTACGGTATTATGTCGACGACGTATATGTCGAGACTTACCGTTATACATATGACTCTGTGCTCTACCTATTGCAGATTGACTATCGCAATGTATGCATATAGCAGGCACCGGTTTTGGCCACATTGGAATATCTTCAAGGAAGTGGCGAAGCCATTCTGCTTCTTCCCCAGCTTTGTCTAAAGCTATGAATTCTGATTCCATAGTAGACCTAGCAATACAAGTCTGTTTGGAAGATTTCCAAGATACAGCCGCCCCACCAAGAGTAAAGACATACCCACTGGTGGACTTCGAGTCTCTAGTATCCGATATCCAATTTGCATCACAGTATCCTTCAAGTACTGCTGGATATCTAGTATAATTAAGCCCAATGTTACGAGTAAATCGGAGATACCTTAAAACCCTTATAATTGCTTTCCAGTGTTCTACTCCCGGATTACTCGTATATCTACTTAATTTACTTACTGCATAAGCTATATCCGGGCGAGTGCAGTTCATCAAGTACATTAAGCTTCCAATAATTTGGGCATACTCTAATTGAGAAATACTTTCCTGTACATCCTTAGAAAGATACAAATTAACATCTACAGGTGTTCTAGCAAGATGATCATCATCTTTGCTGAATTTGTCAAGTATTTTCTCAATGTAATGAGATTGTGACAAAGCATAACCTTCTGATGTTTTGGTAATTTTCATACCAAGAATTACATCAGCAATGCCCATGTCCTTCATGTCAAAATGTTTATTCAACATTTTCTTGGTAGTTTTAATCATGTCATTATTACTACCAATGATGAGCATATCATCTACATAAAGACATACAATGACATAACCTTTATCTGTGTTTTTAATATAAACACATTTGTCACACTCATTAATTTTAAATCCATTTGACATCATTGCCTTGTCAAATTTCTCATGCCATTGCTTTGGCGCTTGTTTTAAACCATATAATGATTTAACCATTTACACACTTTCTTTTCTTTTCCTGGAACAGAAAAACCTTCTGGTTATTCCATGTAAATTTCTTCATTTAACTCACCATTTAAGAAAGCGGTTTTCACATCCATTTGATGAATTTCTAGATTATAAAGATGCAATGGCAATTAGCATTCTAATGGATGTTATTCTAGTAACCGGTGAGTATGTGTCAAAATAGTCTAGACCTTCTTTTTGTCTAAATCCTTTGACCACAAGTCTTGCCTTGTATTTGTCAATTGATCCATCCGCTTTCATTTTCCTTTTGAAAATCCACTTGTACCCAAGAGTTTACAACCTGGTGGCAAGTCCACTAATTCCCAAGTGTGATTTTGCAAGATGGATTCAACTTCACTGTTGACAGCTTCTTTCCATAAAGGAGCTTCAGGACTGGACATAGCCTCTTTAAAAGTTAAAGGCTCATTTTCTAACAAATATGTTAGAAAATCTGGACCAAAAGATTTTGAGGTTCTAGCACGTTTACTACGTCTAAGTTCCTCTTCCTCATTTTGATCTAACTCTTGTTCTTGATCATGTTCTTGATCCTTACTAGTAATAGCATCATGAGATCTTTTATTGTTACTAGTTTCCTGTCCAGTCTTATTTGGAAATACATGTTCAAAGAATGATGCATTCCGAGACTCAATAATAGTATTTACATGCATTTCAGAATGTTCTGATTTATGAATCAAAAACCGATATGCACTACTATTCTTGGCATAACCAATGAAAATGTAATCAATGGTCTTAGGACCTATCTTAGTCTTTTTAGGACTAGGAATAGCCACTTTAGCCAAACACCCCCACACTTTTAAGTATTTGTAGGATGGTACTTTTCCATGCCACAATTCATAAGGTGTTTGATTTATTTTCTTTCGGGGTACTTTATTTAAAATATAATTAGCAGAAAGTATTGCTTCCCCCCACAAGTTCTGAGGTAATCCAGAACTATTAACATGGCATTTATCATTTCTTTTAAGGTCCTATTTTTCCTTTCAGCAATTCCATTTTGCTGAGGTGAGTAAGGAGCGGTGGTTTGATGAATTATTCCATGTTCTTTACAAAATTCACCAAAAGGTAATTCATATTCACCACCTCTATCACTTCTAAGTTTCTTGATTTTCTTACCAAGTTGATTTTCAACTTCATTCTTATATTGAATGAAAGTTTCCAAAGCTTCATCCTTGGTTCGAATTAAATAAACATAACTATATCTAGTATAGTCATCTATAAAAGTGATTACATACTTTTTCCCACCTCTGGTTTGAATTGATTTAAAATCACAAATGTCACTATGAATTAATTCAAGTGGTTCTGTACTTCTTTCAATTGAATGAAAAGGAGTTTTAGATAATTTTGCCTCAACACAAATTTCACATTTATGATTTGAATCAATGTCAAATTTAGGTAAACATTCCATATTAATTAATCTACGCAAAGATCCATAATTAACATGTCCTAGTCTACCATGCCATAAATTTGAAGACTCAAGCAAGTAAGAAGAAGATGTAGTATTATTAATAACTGAGGGTACAACGGTCATTACATTTAACTTGAAAAGGCCATCAAACATGTAACCTTTTCCTACATACATCCCATTCTTAGTAAGTACAAATTTATCACTCTCAAATACTAGCGTAAATCCATTCTTACTCAACAAAGATCCGAAAACAAGATTCTTGCGAATGTCCGGTACATGTAGCACATTGTTGAGAGTGAGTTCCTTTCCAGATGTCATCTTGAGTACAATCTTTCCTTGTCCTTCAACTTTGGAAGTTGAGGAGTTGCCCATAAAAAGTTGTTCACCATTGTCCACTGTAGAATAAGATGTGAACATCTTTTTGTCGGCACAAATATGGCGAGTAGCACCAGTGTCCACCCACCATTCTTTAGGATTTCCGACAAGATTTGCCCCAGAAACAACTGCAGAAAGATTGATGTCATTTACACCATTGGAAATCTTGTCCACTTCGGTCATATGGGCTTGTGCAGGCTTCTTGCTTGTTCTTCTTTTGCTTTTGCCTTTGCTACGGCAATCTTTGGCCCAATGTCCCTCTTTGTCACAGATGTAACATTTGCCATTAAACTTGTACTTTTTATTATCCCTCCTTTAGAGCCTTGTGATGAACTTTCTCCAGAAGACTTTCGTTTCTTTGTTTTTGAAGCATGTTCCACCACATTTGCCTTAGATTTCATAGGATGCTTACCAGCCCGCTTTTCAGAATTGCGGTTGTCCTCCTCAATCCTCAAATGCACAATTAATTCTCCATAAAAATTTCTTTGCGCTTGTGTTTGAGGTAATTCTTGAATTTCTTCCAGCCTTTTGATAATTTTTCAATTAAGGCTGCAACTTGGAAGGATTGACTGAGAGACATGCCTTCTGCGTGAATATCATGCAGAATGAGTTGGAAATCTTGAGCTTGGCTGATCACAGTTTTTGAATCAACCATTACAAAATCCAAGAATCTGCCAACCACAAATTTCTTTGAGCCGGCATCTTCCGTTTTGTACTTTTTCTCCAACGATTCCCAAAGTTCCTTTGATGTCTTAATTGGACTGTAGACGTTGTATAGTGTGTTGTCAAGTCCGTTCAAGATGTAATTCCGGCAAAGGAAATTGGCATGTTTCCAAGCATCAACCGCAGCAACCACTTGCCGATCGGTTTCATCCTCTTTCAGGATAGGAGCATATTCACGGAGGAAACGAGCCAGGTTCAGAGTTGTAAGATAGAACAACATTTTCTGTTGCCATCTTTTAAAGTCAGTTCCTGAGAACTTCTCTGGCTTTTCACCGTGATTTACAGGTACTGTTACAACAGGAGAGGGGGGGTTGGCGTCATTGCAGCCACCGCAGTAGTACTTGTTTGGGCATTAGTTTCAGTAGCCATCAATTCTAATTTATAAAACAAAATTATAATTAGAATTTACACTACACAGAAAATTAAACCAAATTCACAAAATTAAATTCTGTAAGAAATAAAAGAAACAAGAATGTAACTTTTATTTCCAATTAATTTGAAAATAAAATAAAATTTTATTTAAACAAATTAATTCTACACAGGAAATTAAATTCTGTAAAATAAAAGAAATAAAAAATATAACTTTTATTTTTTCAATTAATTTGGAAATAAAATAAAATTTTATTTAACCAAAATAATTCCACACAGAAAATTAAATTCTGTAAAATAAAAGAAATAAGAATATAACTTTTATTTTTCAATTAATTTGAAAATAAAATAAAATTTTATTTAACCAAATTAATTCCACACAAGAAATTAAATTCTGTAAAATAAAAGAAAAAAATATATACTTTTATTTTTCAATTAATTTGGAAATAAAATAAAATTTATTTAACCAAATTAATTGCACAAAAAATTTAAATCTCTTGTTACACTCCAATAATTAAAATACAGAAACAGAATTTTAATTAATGAAAACTCAGAAAATAAATTCTAAAAACCAAAATTAATTTTCTGACAAAATTTCACAAAAATATATTTTGAATTCTTAATGACACCAGTATCATACTACTAGTTATCAAAGAAAATAGACAGTATATTACTACTATCTGTCAAATAGCATATAATCACTATTTGTTTTTCTAACTAGAATATTATTTTGTAAATCCACAGAAAATAATTTTCTTAAAAGAAGAAAGAGAAAAGGAAACAAACGAAAAATTTTGTAAACAGAATAATTCGATTCTGTCTTAAGATTGTTGGAACAATCTTCTGTGTAAATAAATAAATTGGAAATAAAATCAAACAAAATAAATAAATAACATACCAGATTTATTTTGTCGAACCAAATAAAAATTACAAGACTAAGTTGAGTGTGTGACACTTTGTCCTTAAGACAGATTCGCCCCGCTATGGTGCTTACGGTTGAGTGGCGTCTATCTCCCATGATACAATGATCTTTAAATCATTGTAGTAGCACTCCAAAACAAATTGTTCGGCGAACCAAACCTGTGTTCTAACTCTCTGAAATTTATACTAAAACTAATATGAAGAATAATGCAAAAATGCAGAATTAAGGACAGCAAAAGACAATAATCAGACTGGATTTTCCCATAAGAAATTAGCCCCCAGACTGCCGGAATGAAAGGTATATATAGGCACAAAGATCTTACCCGAACAAGTTCATTCCGAAGTGAACAGTGCAAAATTTGGACAGCTTCAGAATTTAAATTCAAATAGCTGTAGACCGTTGCAATGAACACACTTTCAAACAAATTGAATAGTGATCGTTGCTCAACCAAAAGAAACAGTTAAGAACTCAAATCTGTTGCACTTTATTAAATAACTATATTGAATATATATATATATATATATTAAACTATTGAATATATATATATTAAACAAATTGAATAGTTTAATAAATAAAGTAAGAGGTACAAATTTTAGAAAACCACTTAGGAACCAAAATTTGAATTTAGAATTAAATTAAATTCCCACAATTACAAACTTTAGGAAACCACTTAGGAACCCAAAATTTGAATTTAGAATTAAATTAAATTCCCACAATAATTTTTATTGAAAAAATTCAAAAGAATTTTTATCTAAACAATTAATGTTAAACCCGAAAACGACGTCAACTTTCCATTTACTCATAAATGGTTTTGACGTTCCGTCTTCACCGTGTGACTTGTCACGCAGTAAGGAACACGTCACCTCTTCGGACCCACCTCAAAAGACGTTTGGGGCCCACTCAATTTTGAGCTAAAAAATATGCCTATATTTAAACCATTTTTCCAACAGAACAAAGGGTCAAATTCATAGAGTCCTAAGGGTATTGGTTAAGGATACTTAAAATGATTGTAGCCACACATTTTTATAAAAGAATGTGAAATTATTTTAAACTTGTAAACATGTATCCTTAGACACTCTTTAACAAAGTTAAAATTCAAATATATAACTCCATGGATTGAATGTAAAGTTATAGGATTTTGGAGAATAAAGTAATGCTACATATCCAGAAAAAAAAATTCAGAAAGGTACTCAGAATTTGAAATGTGTGAATCAGATTTATCTTGGGTGTAGCTCACATCATCCCAAGTTCAAATCTACATTGTCCATTAAATTCTAGATATTTTTGGGGATAGATAGCATTTGTTAGGCAGACTTAAAGGAGTGTGGAAAATAATGAATTGAATTTGAACACATCCACCTTAAGTAGAACAACAATTTTATGAAGTCCAAAAAAAATATTCAAAGATTGTCAAAAAATGAAGTGTCTGAATCGTTAATTACCTAAACTGAGTTGTGTAAGGAAAGCTTGGGGTTGATGGAATTAGCAGGTAAATGGTTATAAAGGGAGAGCAATGTTTGATCTGGTACCTTTAACATTATCTTCTTAATTGCAGCTACCATGATGCGCACCACATTGGTCGATGGACTGCCCTGTGGCCTCACTTTGACATATTTCTAGTGCCAATGAAAAAGATGACACAAGCTAACTACATGATGGTTGCTGGAATAGCCAACGCAAGAAGCCAACTCATGTCGGACTGCACGTAGACTATTAGAAATTGGGCGCCCATGTGGCATGGCCCTTTGAGCTTTTTGAACCTGAACCTCTTGAACCTTATCCATGTAAGTTTGAATTTTAATTCAAACTTATTTGGATAACCATTCAGGATATCTATATCTATCATATCAATAGATATGGATAGATAAATAGATATTGGTTATATATCAGATTATATGGTTAATCTAATATATTGAATCAGATACGTATATCAGATACGTTATGGGGTTTTTACCCATAACCTTTTTTTTCCCAGACTCTCCTCTTTCTCTGACTCTCTCCCAAAAACAACGATCAAAGCCATTTGCACTGTGGTTTGTGTGGGTGATATTCACTATTGTAATATCACCCCATTGCTGGGTTGATTGACCAGATTCAAGAAGCACGTGATTTACCCACGAGGTTCTTCGCTAAAAGGTATGATCTAAACATTTAATCCGCTGCGTTATAATGCTTTATATTTACATTGGTATCAAAGCATGTATGGATATTTTCGTGCTTTCTTTTATCATGTGTATATTTATAAAAGAGGAAGAGTCTGAAGTATCGAAATCGGACCAGAAAACACCGTGAAAGGCGACGCGTGGGCTACACGCGCCATCTGACGCCGGCAGCGATCTCCACGCGCTGTCACGCGCCGTGCACGCGCTCCACGCGCGTGCTGTCCGCGCCCTTCACACGCGCGCGCCCTCCGCGCCACACACGCGCGCCACGTGCTGAGCCCCACGCTGAGCCGCGAGCCGAGCCGTTTCCCCAGCTGGCTTGGCTGTAAGGCTCTGTTTGTTTTTTTTTTAATTCTGAACCGCGTTAAATGGTCATAATTAATTCTAGCTTTGTTTTAAGCGTGGTTGGAACCGTTAGACTCAGAATTAAATTTTCTATATTCTGTAAAATTTTGGAAATTTTATGAAAATAAAAATATTTTTTCTGTGTTAATAATTCATTTTTTATGCTTTAAAAATGATTCTGGTATTGCATAAATAATTTTCTGGGGTTGAAATTTTTATTGTGGACTTCTGAAATGTTTTACTATTTACTGGTATAATTGTTTCAGTTTATCAGTTTCTGAATTTTTTATTTCTAATTTTATGTGTGTTATTAGTTATTTAAAATTCCAGAAAATTTAAGAAATATTCCAGAAAATTTCAGAATGATATACATTTTAATTATGGCATAATCTGAATATTTTTTCAGTTTATCAGTTTCTGGATTTTTTATTTCTAATTTTATGTGTGTTTATTAGTCATTTAAAATTCCAGAAGTGATACACTTTCTGTTATGGCATAATTTGAATATTAAATACAGCATGTTGTTGTTTTTTGCCTAGAATTTCTAAATTGTTGTAATTAGAATAGCATGATTAATTGTTTTTTATTTTAATTCCGTTATTAAATGTAACATAGCATGTATTGATTGTGAATCCACATTATGATGCTGCTGTATGGAATTAGAATTTTTTATCATACTTTTAGACATGCCATAATCAATGGGAGGTTATTCGGTTGAGAGAAATCTTTGTAGATTAACTCCCGAAAATCAATATTTTGCGCATAAATTAAATTAAATTTTGGATAATTGTCACCTGTGGCGCAAGAGATGATTACGAGCATAGCGGATTTTCGATCTTGCGACTTGTGTAATATTGTCACTATTTAATTTAGATTTTTGCGGCAAAATTATTATGCTAATCAAATTAATCCCAATGCGAATTTCTCACTAAATTGATTTAGCTTATGGAAGTTAATTTGGTTGACCTAGACTTAGTAGAGATATTCAAATGTGAACAATGTAATCCATTCTTTAGATGAGCAAAAGTCTTGGAGACTTTAGGTCAAACGTTAATTGAGCCAAAGTAAGGAAACATGACTCAAAGTCGCCGTGTTTTTGTTGCCTTGTTTGGCATATAAAAACTAATGTGTGCGCTATGGTTAGCGGCACGCTACGTAGTTTTGGTTGGCGAGTTTTGAGGTTATGAAATTAGTATGCCCTCAATAGATTTGTATATGATCTTGACTATTGAGCTGCGCAGATTAACTTTGTAAATTTGACTTGTAAATAATGTTACATCATTGGATGAAGTAACATTCAAGAGTCACGTCATCCAAGAAATGCGAGCTTAAATAAATTAGTCATTAAGTGTAAGACGAGTAGCCAGTATGAGCAGTGTTTTGCTTTCTACCCAATTATTGGGAGTGGATGGAGCAAAATTTCATGCACTATAATAGTGTGCGTTGAAATATCACGCTAAGTGAAAAGATTAGCGCTTAGAAGCTGCAAAAATCTATTAACGCTAGGTGAAAAGATTAGCGCTTAGTGGCTGCAAAATCTATTAGCATTGCCAACTTGTCTAAATCTGGACACTTATTGTTTCCACACTTGAGTGTGAAACATGAGGAGGGGCTTCTTTGTATGATTCCTTAGCTAGGCTAACGTTTTTGAATAACGTTTACCACTAAGCGCAAACGTTGCAGCATAGTAATGAAAAGGTCAAGGCCGACAAGGTTGTTATGACTCTAAGAATTTGACGCATCGCTTGTGAGAGCATTGTGTTGAATTAGACTCTTTAGCCTAATTCCCGCTTAAGTTACTTCAAGAGCTGTCACAGATTGATAGCTTATTCTCTCATTCTTGCGGATAGTAGAATTAATTGCAAGTAACTATGAAGCGAGAAATAGATATGGCAAGAGAAGTATCGTCATCTTTCAACTAGATGCATTAAAGTGTATGGAGAATATAATTGACTTGAAGGTGCAGGGGATTAGCACTTACTAGTTAAATTTGCGACCTAGGCGCACTTGATATCTCCATGACATCCTTTATGATCTAGTGAATATGAATTAGTCCTGAGTCATTACCTAGTTGGGCCTAAACCTTTTAAACTTATCTTCGAGAACTCACACATTAAAATGATTGGAATTAGTTTATGACATTGGTCATGAACCGGTGGCTTATTATACTTAATCACATTAATAAGATGATGACACGATGGTTTGAGTAGGCCTTCTCGGGCCCACTCGCTTGTGACATCCTGCTCTCATAAATGTGTAACTTTGTTCGCAATGAGTGCGCACAAGTAAGTAGGAAAGCCGTAGAAGGTCATTTGTATTGGCGCATTTAGTCCACTATGATATTTGTGACTAGATATGTGTAAGGGTGTGAAAGCTAAGCCTCAATCTCGACACATTTATAGATTACGATACACATCTGAGTCAAGACTATTTAATCTCCCATAAGTCAAAAGTTTTGAGATGATTTTTTGACATTGCACATATGAGGTTGAGATCAATTAGATAACAGCTTTTTGTGCTTTTAGTTTTGATCAAGGTGGCGAGTATCTATTTGAGTTATTTTAGAAAACTCTGTGAAGAGAAATGGATGCTTAGAAAATTGATTATTCCTAATACTCAACAACACAATGGTGTAGTAGAGATAAGGAATTAAATATTGTTAATGTTAGGTGGATAATGGCACAAAATGTTTCCCAATTGGGAATTGCATTAGTTTGTTGCCTATATCCCTAACTAAGTGCCCTTCATATCAGATTTTACACTCCATTTGAGTAATGGGTTAGCAGAGAGCCATCTATGGGCGATCTGTAACCGTTAAGCAACTTATCTTTATTTTACTTCTCATAAGATTGCGAAGTTAAGACCTAGGGTTCTATAGTGCCTTATTGTATGCTGTCTTGTAAACACATAGGGTTGTGTGGCGCATTATTGTATGCGGTCATGTAAACCCTCCAGGTCATGTACATATAGGTAAGCAGCTTTGTGTAGTGTAACTAAGTCACATAAAGTTTTCTTAGTAAAGGTGACGTGTATAGAGTTTTGGAACTCTATAAGATAGAGAATTCTAAGCATAGCGCTTTTATGTAGCCTAGTTGAGAATGGAAAGAAATTTCCAATATCCTAGGAACAGTGGGAGCGATGTGCCTACTAATGGATTACTCCATTAGAGAAAAATACTCTACATTCTTCGTTGCGTGGTAGCGAATATGAAAATTTTCCATGTCATCACTGGGTGATTGAGAAGGAAACATTCATGATTGCTCCGTAAGATGATAAAGAGCCTAGGATAATGCCAAAGGCTCTAGTCCCTGTTTTTAGAAAGTGGATTAATGTTGCGCAATTTAAGACAAATCTTTGAGGATTAACCATTTCTATAAATTGGTTGACTTTCCATTATGACGCGAAACTGTTCTAAAGTTATGCGTAATTTGGATAGTCATTGTTGAGGCATAAGGCTCGCTAGATACCGAAAAGTCGCACCATTGAGGAAAGTGTAGACCATGAAAAGACTTCCTTCTGGGGAGTGAGGTTATTTTGACTTCCTCCTGGGAAGTGAGGTTATTTTGACTTTCTCCTGGGGAGTGAGGTTATTTTGACTTAGGCTATGATTGACATAAGTTCGGAACATTGATTTGTGGACATTGTGACCCAATTTCTCGTTGGAGAATTGGATAAGTAAATCTGTAGGGATTTACTTTCTGCTTTTATGGTGAAAAGTTAGGAGCGTAAAAAGGTTGCTAGTTCCAATAAATCTTTTACAGCCTAAAACAGTTATCCAAATAATGGTTCCTAGATTTCGTCAAGCCATGATAGGCCAACAATGATCGATGAAGACCACTGAGGCATGATCAATGGTCCAAAAAGAAGTTTTTCCTTACTTAGTCATTATGAGCCAGGAATTTATAAGGATGTCGCCACCTAGGGTGGGCAGTCCTCTATTTTAGATATGATAGACATGGGTGATGTAATTTATATGCTCGGATGAATAATCCTTAGGGATTGTTTTGGGAAAATTCTCGGTTTGTCTTCAATGACTTACATAAGGAATATCCTAGAATGATTCTAGATGCAAAATTGCAAACCCATTGACTTACTTATCGGTAAAAGCCAGAGCCTTAGCTATTGAGTGAATCCTCGGATTATCTTTGGGAGAAACAGATGACCTATATTCCTTGATCTTTTCTTTGTTATGGGAGCCTAAAGTACGCTATGTGGGCGTATTCGGCATGACAAGTGTTATCTTTGGTAAATGATCAACTGAGTTGTTTAGACATTGACCTTGCTCATTAGACTGAGGATAAAATACTTTACTAGTGGTATATTAATTTGCTCATTGTAAAATTCAATGCGCTAGTTGGGCGCATCCAGAATGAACGCAAATTGGTCACCAAAATATCTTTAGAGAGGTAATTGCGCAAGAGGTAGTGATCTTAAATCACTTCATGTGAGGCGCACATGGAGGATTCCGTTGTATATGCTTATCGCAAAAGGTGCTGATAAGGCTTATGTTTGGAATCTAGAATTGTGATCTTAAATCACTTCATGTGAGGCGCACATGGTGGATTCCGTTGTATATACTTATCGCAAGAGGTGCTGATAAGGCTTATGTTTGGAATCTAGAATTACGCAAGCTGTGGTCAAATTTTTTGAAAATCGATCACTTATTTTGAGATGATGGGATGTTGACACTATTATGGTTTGTGTCATAATGATTAGCAGATGATGATGTCAGCAGGCAAGATTGGCTCACTCACACGAGCAATCGCCCTTGGCGCTTGAGAGCAAGCGAGGATGAGACTAGTGGTTTATTTTTATTTGAAGCCAAGAGAGGTTTAAAATTATCTACTATGCATGTCGCCTTGGTTACAACCAAGATGAGGTCGTGTTAAGGACCAAACATGGATGTTAGTACCCACTTCCATGTTGTGCCTGTTATGATTAGCCAGATGCGAGACTCATTTGGCGCCTAGAAAGCGAGCAGATAGAGAATTCGGGTTAAGCACTAGAAAGTGACTAGACTAATATCTGTACGGTGTATCGAGTATGACGTCACTCTTTTGGAAGAGTTACTCCACCGTAACATGTATTCATACTATATGTGCTTGGCGACTGAGTAATGAGGTGAGAGAATGGATCCCTGTTTCCTCA